>JADRCD010198487.1:0-53226 GCA_019843815.1 Montemys delectorum | reverse complement strand
TCTCTCTCTCTCTCTCTCTTCCTCTCTCTCTATCTCTGTATGTGTGTATTTGTATGTGTTTGTGTATGTATGTGTGTGTTTGTGTGTGTATGAATGTTTATGTGTGCATGTTTGTGTGCTTGTGTGTGTATGTATGTGTGTGTTTGTGTGTGTATGTATGTGTGTGCTTGTGTGTGTGTGAGTGTTTACGTGTGCATGTTTGTGTGCTTGTGTGTGTGTGTATGTGTGTGTTTGTGTGTGTGTGTCTGTGTGTAGAAACATGGTTCTTTCACTACTACCATCCAGCAGAGAACATGGGCACTTAAAGGGATTTTCCTGGGTTTGTTCCCCCAACCATACCCATGCTCACCCTTGCTTTACCCCTTTGATTCAGTACTTCTCAAACCCAGAACATAACCATAGTTACACAGTTGGCCAAGAAAATCCATAGAAAAGGGCTTGGGACAAATGATAAGTATATTTGGATTTATTTATGCCTGATTTGAGGCTGTTTCTTCAAAAAAAAAAAACCTTTTTATGCAAGTAGGTTTTTGTCTGTGCACCACATCTGAGCCTTGTCTCTGGTGCCTGTGGAGGCCAGAATAGAACACTGGATCCCCTGGATCTGGGGTTATAGATTGTTGCTACATGGGTGCTGGGAATTGAACTCAGATCCTCTGGAATAGCAGCCAGTGGTGCTCTTAACCCTGAGCCATCTTTCTAGCCTTGTCAGGAGTAGGGGGACCTCCTCATATCTGCCAACTTTTATGGCAAGTACTTTCCATATACTATTGGATTCAATCCTTACCACATCATTTCTGTCATGTAGTTGCATTCTGTCATGTAGTTGACCATTTTGAAGATAAAGAAACTTGGGGCCCAAATGAAGGTGAAGTAGAAAGACATTTTGTTACTGTGTCAGGGCTGGGATTTGGAACCAGACTCTCTGATTTTAATATCAGATTCAATCTAGACTCTCAAGCAAGGTTGTGCAGCCAGAGTAACTAGCTAGAATGTTCCTTAGAGAAGGCTATCAAAGGACATTGACCCACACATTCACTGATCTGAGTCATTCAAAGCAATGGTAGGCCTTATAGGCCTCTCTGCTGTGCCCTGTGTCATTGTTTTATGACCTTTTTCTGGAGAGGTCAGCAAGAGTCTCTTTGACAGAGACAGGGCATGAATAACAGACCAAAGTGGTTCTACCCAAGTGTCGCCTGGTGGGCCCGTGGTTTTCATGAGGTTTGCTTCTAGGGGCCTAAGGTGAGACAGTGATTGACGATTCTTTGCAGGGGCCTAGGCAGCTTACAGGAGGCTGCATCATTGAAGAGAAAGTCTCTCAGTGCTTCTCACAACCATTTGGCTATAAACCCTCTGGGAGGATCCTGCTCCTTTCTACTCCATGAAAGAAAGTTAATGGGTTCTGTCATGGGCAGGTCTCCTGTGGGTAATTACAGCCACTGAGAGTTCAAGAGGGTAACTGCCATGGTGAACTTGGAGGGTGGTGGTTCTCAAAAATCTCGCCACTACAAATTATATTTTTCCTTGTTTATGTGGACTAGAGACATTATTTGAGATGAACTGTAGATGTATTTAAAAAAAAAAACACTTTAAATAATTATGGATCTCTCAGGAAAGTATAAAAAGATATGACAGAGAGGGCCTGGCCTGTGTCCCCTTTGGCCATAGCTTGTGTTATGGACACAGAACCTTGACACTGGTCTAAAACTGCATTTAAGGGTCTGCAACACCATGACCCAGAAGGCTGCGACCAAAGGATTACTGTGAATTGGAGGTCTGTCTGGTCTACATAGGAAGTTTCAGGCCAGCCTGAGTTATGTAGTAAGACTCTGTCAAAGAAATGAAATGAAAATTAAGAAAAAAAAATACATCATTGTTAAAATTTGCCTATCCTGATTACCATGTATCTTTTGTCCTCTAGATTTTTCCTTCCTTTCTTTCCTTCCTTCCTTCCTTTTTCTTTCTTTCTTTCTTTCTTTCTTTCTTTCTTTCTTTCTTTCCTTCCTTTTTCTCTCTCTCTCTCCTTCCTTCCTTCCATTTCTTCTTCCTTCCTTCCTTTCTTTCTTTCTTTCTTTCTTTCTTTCTTTCTTTCTTTCTTTCTTTCTTTCTTTCTAGACAGGGTTTCTGTGTAGTCCTGGCTGTCCTGGAAACCACTCTGTAGACCAGGCTAGCCTGGATCCACCTGCCTCTGCCTTCCAAGTGCTGGGATTAAAGACGTGGCTAGATTGTATATTCTGAAAATTCATTGCTTTTAGCTTGTGCTCATTCTCTAGGTGTTTTTTTCTTATTAATTTTGGAGACTTTATATAGTCAGGATAATAACACTTTTGTGGGTTAATAGAAGTTGCCCACACTGGGACTGCCCTTTTTCAGCACTATGGCCCTAAACTTCACCCCAGCACTGTTTTCATGCTTTATAGTGGTGGCTGACATTTACATTCCCACTTGGGCCTGATTTAGCAATGTCGCTCTTTCCTTACCCGAGGTCCTACAATTGAATATGTAGAATATGGATTTCTTTTTCTCTTTTCTTTCCAAATGAAAAAGTGCCTGACCTAGTATGATTCATTGAGCAGTCATGTGCTTTCCCTGCTGGCTTCCCCCACAGGCATGTGTCTGTTGCATGCCCCTCACCTTGCCCTGTGTTGTGCTAGCCAATGCCATAGCTTTAGGATGAGCCTTTTTGTCTAGTGTGGCCAGGTGTCATTCTGTCATCTTGATGATTTCTGGTTCTTAATTCTTTGGAATGAATGTAAGAACTAACTTGTCATATACCACAGGGAAACTAGAGATGCCAATTGTAGTTACAATATAGTTACATAGTTACTGGGAAGTATTGTTAGTATTGTGTCTTCCCATGATGAACTTGACGGTCTTTTCATTTACTTCTCTGTGCTGTGGGTCAACCTAATTTGACTCTATCTCAATCACCCTTTGTTATATCTGTCTTCAACTTCCTATTTAAAGTTTTATTGCTATTATTAATGGACACTTTAAAAAAGTTCTCCCCTTTCTCACTTATCTGCATGTACATGAGATCACTGTTAATTTGGGGATATTTAATTTTTATCTAGGTGCCTTGCTGAACTCTTAAGATGGTTCTAAGAGTTCATTTAAAGAGTCTTGGATTTAAAGAAACAATGTGAATCTGAGCTTCCATTTACTGTTTTGTATATATGTTGGGTTAAAAAATGAACATGGATACTCATTCTTGGTACATTATAAAGTATTATAAAAAGTACATTAACTTTTTCCTCCGTCTATTAATTTTCATGGAAAATTTAAAAGTTGTCTGAAAAATTTTAATATATGTATAATAAAAATTAAGTCTTTAAAAATTAGAAACCTCACATTGTTGATAACCTAATTATCATGTGGCTTTCTAATCTCATCGACAATATGTGACTGTGGACTGAGACACTTACTGGACATCTTATAAATCTGGAGAGATGATAAGAAAGAATGAGAAAAGGAAAACCATCAATCTTAAATATTGTTAGCACATGTATGTATATGTATATACACACATGTGCTTACACACACACACACACACATACCATTTGTTAATGTGTAAAATCATGTAAGTTATATAAGTTATTGGCATGAAGAAAACATGTACCATGAAAATGAAAAATCAAATCTGGGAAGTTGCTCCTGAGTAACTATGGTCGCTCCTGATTGTCTACTGGTCATGCCCACGAATCCATTCCTAACTAGAGTCTGAGGATAGATGATTGGCCTGTAAGAGACCATGGAGGTATTATTTCAGGGGATGGGCATCTCTGATAGATCCCTCAGTTGAGGGTTGATTGAAGATTGAGTATTGCTTGCTGCTTAGGACTACCCAGGCTGCCCTCCATGAAGGCTGGCTATGGCAAAAAGGCCCTGTCAATGCTCAGTCCCCAGGACAGCGTAGGTCCCACTAAGTCTTTAACAGAGAATCTAGGCTGGGATCTAGGAGCATGCTTCCTTAACAAGGTGTGGGCAGTGGTGGTGGTGAGGAGAGGGGCCTATGAAATCAAGAAGTTCATGCGACTCATAGCCAGATTGTCATCCAGTCCTGTCATGGAAACAGAAAGCGCCTAAGTCTGGCTCCTCCTGAAGGGAGCCTCTCAAGAGCCTGGCTGGTCCCATGGGAGGGGCTTGTTTCCCCAAGGTGTTCAGATTTCGCTGGAGTGAGGTTCAGGATGTGGTCTGAACCAAGAGGCACTTGCCACGCTCTTTGGTTCTCCACCACTGAACCTACTTGGTCGAAGACCGAGTCATAGCTCTTCTCCGAAGCTATGCAAATAAACAACGTGTCCTATTTTTAGGACATCATTGCTAACAAAAATAACTTGAAACCCAGACATTTGAATGTCAGCAGATGTCAGCTTAAGACGCTATCCTGTGATAGCCATGCCAAGCGATGCTGACATTTTCTCGGGGGTCGTTGTTTGATCTTCCACCATACTCACTGATGTTATTCCTGTTTCCATTTAGGAGAACCAAGTCTTGGAAATATTAGCCCCAAGTCAGCCTTTCACAAGCAGAGCCCAGGATGCTCTGCGAGTTACCAACCCAACATCACAGCTCTCGATTTGGAACCTATTTCCTTTTCACCTTGCCACATTCCATCTTGACACTGGTAACGGGATGTTGTTATTACATGGGACATGGTCCAGTTTCCTGAAAGGAATTTAGTTGCTACATTGGAGTCAAGTTACATAATCAGGAAATTACTTATCCTTCTTAGCGTCTTATTTGCTTTATTAAAAAAAAAATGTTGGAGGGACTGGAAAGAGGGCTCAGCAGTCAAGAGCACTGGCTGCTCTTCCAGAGGACCAGGCTTGATTTCCAACACTCATGTGACAGCTCACACCTGTCTGTAACTCCAGTTCCAGGGGATCTGACACCCTCACATAGACATATATGTAGGCAAAACACTAGTGCACATAAAATAAAAACCAGTTATATATTTTAAAAAAAAGAAGCCCAGTTGTAAAGAAAGAGAAAGAGGAGGGAAAAGAAGAGGAGGAGGAGGAAGAGAAAGAGGAGGCATCAGATTTATGTTCATTAAGCTCATTTCGTTGTGTTCCTTTTTACAGAGACTCAAGATATTTTTCCAAACACAGCATTGGCTGTGGCAATTGCTTGACAATTTAAAGGGCTCCCAGGGGTTACATGGAACACAGTCTTAGGACACACAATAAAACCCATCAGACTCTGGACAAGCTCCACAGGCGAGACCAGAAGAGAAGCTACCTGTCCCTGGCTGATTGCTTTAACCCAAAGACCAAGTTCAGGATCCCATGCTTGCTGAGATTATTGACAGGCATCATAGGAGAAACTACGTCTGGGAAATTTCTCACCAGGATCTACTGATCTCACGTCAATGAAATATGGAGAACAAATGTTGGTTTGGTTTGCCAAATAAAAGCACAGCTCCCAGCAGGTTGTGGACATAATACACATAGTTTCAGTTTGGTATCTCTTGGCCAGAATGTGGTGTTGTTTCCTGATGAGGTCCTGTTGGCTCTAAAAGCTTCAGTTACTTTGTGGCAAGGTGGGAGAAGAATGCCTCACTGAACACCTGGGGTTGGCTCAAACAGCTCAGGAGACTGTACCTGTTCAAAGCTCAATTTCCAAACACTTTCTTTTCTTTCTGTTCTTCTGAATTGGAAGAGTCTAAACAAACTAAAATTGGATTTCTGTCGCTGTTGTTCCAGGACAGATGGGAATGTGACAATACTGTCCTCGAATGGCTAGGGTGTCGATATATGTGGAGGCCACGCCTCTTTAAAAATTCAATATTCCAGCAATCTGCACTTTTATCCTCTAGAACAATAACAACAAAAGGATTTGTCCAATCTAATATTTATATGCTTGAAAGTTTTCAAATGATCACACATCAAAATTAGCTATAATGACTATAATTAAAAGCAGTTTTAGCTGGGTGTGCTGGCACGGGCCTGTGATTCCAGTTACTTGGGAAGCTGAGTCAGTAGGGTTACAAGTTGACAAGGGTCTGCCTGGGCTGCAGAGTGAGTTCAAGTCCAGGCTAGGCAGCTTAGTGAGACCATGTCTCAAAATAAAAAAGGGCTGGAACGTAGCCTTGCATTCTCACCTAGCCCATGTGAAATCCAAGACTCAAGCTGAGATACCCAGGAAAAAGATCAGACACATTTTTAAAGCAATTACAGGTACAAAGACAAATGTGCCTGCATTCATCTGGGTCAAGGTGCAAGCTGTTCCCTCTTGTCTCCTTACTCACGGGACATTGTCTTTGCACTCCTGGCCCAAGATGGCTCTTGATTCTCCGAGCTATGCTCAAATACCCAACAAAAGCAACTTAAGTGAGGGAGGGTTTGTCTCACCCTCAGAGAACAGTCCATCAGGGTGGGGAAAGCAGGGCATGAGGCAGCCAGTCACGTTGCAGCTTCAGGTAGGAAGCAGAGGGATGTGAACACTGGGGTTCCACTCACCTTCTCCTCTTTGTTTAGTCTAGGGCCATAGTCCAGGGGTTGATGGTATCCACAATTTGGGGGTGGGTTTTCCCTACTCAGTTAAGTCTTTCTGGGCACACCCTCATAAACGCATCCATAGGTGTTGATTCTAAAGACCATTAGTGGGTTGTTCAACATTTCTTTGGCCAAAATGGGATCACCTGAGCCCATCTGACTGCAAGGGAAGTTGGGAAATGTAGTCTTTGAAAGACCTGATCTAAATTTTAAGGTAGAAAGCCATTGTGGAAGTCACACAGTGCTAACCTCTGGCTTTCCCATATGTGTGCACATAGCCACATGAACAAGTGCGTTACACACACACACACACACACACACACACACACACACACACCTTTAAACTTCAATTCTAATAGAGGGAGACTCCTTCTGTTGTTACCTGGAGCCATTTAGACTTCTGTGGCTTCTCTTTATTTTCCCAATACTAGGAGTCAGGTGCAAATGAACCCATTCATTATTCAAGAACCAGAGAGATCAAGTTACTTGCTGAGGGACCACAGCTAGGTCTTTGTGAGCCTTTTGGGTGTGACTTTATTTCAGTTCCCTTTGTATGTGTGTCTAGTTTTCTGTGTTCTAGCTCTAGCATCGGGGTAGAGATACCTCTGTTTTCTTGGGGTTGTCACAGCACACTGGTACTTCATTTCACCATACCACTTAAGAGCAGGTGTCCAGGAAGGTGTCTCCATGCCTTTCCTTTAGAGTTCAAAGCAGACACATGTTTAATTTTGTTGAAGGAATTCTGTGACACTTACGGAGCAATGGGTAGTATGTTTGAGTGTTGCTTGATCAAAACTGGGAACTAGACCAAGGGAGCACCACTCTTTGGTTTGATTCAGATTATATCTGACTTGTAGTTAGGTTAGAAAATCCATTCTCCAAAACTCTCCTTTCCTTCCTTCCTTCTTTCTTCCTTCCTATCTTTTACCCTCTCTCTTTTGTTGTTGTTCTTGCTTGTCTGTTTTTAGCTTTTTGATACAAAGTCCCAGCTATCGAAGGGTGACCTTGAACTCACCAGACTGGATTCTGATCCTTTGTTTTCTATCTCTCAGACATTGCTGTTCAGATGTGTGCCACCTGCCCTCAATATCTTTTTAATTGAGAAGGAAACACTTCTAAGTACTTGGGAGCTAGATGCAGGATAATCAAGAGCTCAGAGGGCTACATAGGGACTTTGAAGCTAGCTGGGGCTACATGAACCCCCCCACACACACACACACCATACACCCTTCAACAAAAGAAGAGAAGAGAACCTTCATTCATTGTTCCTATAATTTTTCCCAGAGGCCAATGCTGACACGAAGACAATCTCCTAAGGTGGCAGATTTTCTAGAAAGAATTTTATTTTAAGGAGAAAAAAACACCATTGGAAACAGATGTTGTTCTTCTACGTCATCTAACCACTGGCATCTTCCATGGAGCAAATTTTGGCAGGAGGTTTTGGTTCTGGGTTCCCAACCCCCAGAGCACAATTTCCAACAGATGCTGTGCACTGGAAACAAAACTTAAAACAGGGAAACCAGGCTCATCAAAGTTCAAATCTGAGGTTTTTCCAAGGCAGTGTTCTAGATCCGGAGGATGTACCCAAAGCGAAGCCCATGGTAGAAGTCACATTTGCATGACTCAGGCCCAGGGTCAAGTGAGCCACTCCCCTTTGGCAGCAAAACCCACCAAGATATCAAAAATCTTGATAACCAAAAGATGTTAATTTAATGCTGCATTTAAAAAATAAATGTTAAGAATAATCATGATGAACAAATGTCATATCTAAATTTTTTATTCTTAAAATTTTCAAACATGTATAAAATGAAATATGATAATATCCCCCACTACTTTTCCCTCCTATTCCCCCAAATCACCCAGCACAGCCAGCACCCAATTTCATGTCTTTTTTTTTTAAATAACCTACGTATTGGAGGAGGGTCTTGTGCTCTGTGGTGTATTTAGATGCTGATTTCTGTGCCTCAGGATCTAGTTGCATTAAGGATGAGGCATTGTCATGAATATTGAAGACTCTCCTGTGTCAACGTCGTGTAAAGACTGTTCCCCAATTATCTCTGATTGGTTAATAAGAGGCGGAACAGCCAATGACTGGGCAGAGGAGATAGGAAGGTTGGATTTCCCGTCCCAGCCAGGGGTCTCAGAAAAGAGCTAGGAAAAGGAGCCCAGATGCAGGGGAGGAGGTCCTGGAGTCAGGAAGAAGAAGAAGAGGAAGAAGAGGAGGAGGAAGCGGAAGATGAGGAGGAAGAAGAGGAGGAGGAGGAAGAGAAGAAGAACATGAGGTCGGCATAAGGAGCAGTCACCAAGGGAGTTCGACTTGAGAATGCACATGAAACAGAGCAAGCCAGGGCGAAGATCAAACTGCAAGTAACACCGGGCATACGCTGGGATGTAGATAGTTTAGAGGGTAGAACAGCGTGTAACCTGCCCAATTGTAGTGCTTAAAGCTTGCTAATAAACTTAATAGGACTCTGTGATGGTTTCTATAGGCTTGGCCCAGGGAATGGCACTATTAGAAGGTGTGGCCTTGTTGCAGTAGGTGCGTCACCGTGGGTGCGGGCTTTAAGACCATCATCCTAGCTACCTGGAAGCCAGTCTTCTGTTAGCAGCCTTCAGATGAAGATGTAGAACTCTCAGGTCCTTCTGCTCCATGCCTGCCTGGATGCTGCCATGTTCCCGCCCTGATGATAATGAACTGAACCTCTGAACCTGTAAGCCAGCCCCGATTAAATGTTGTCCTTATGAGAATTGCCTTGGTCATGGTGTCTGTTCACAGCAGTAAAATTCTAACTAAGACAGACTCAATTATCTGAGAGCTAGCCAGGTTAGAAAAAACTGCTACCTTTAAGCTTCATCCTATGCCCACCAGGTCTAGTTACCGCTGCTTACGTGTGCATGGTTGTAGGGCCATACACTGGAGGCGGGGATACCTGCCAGTGGCCAAACACTCAAAAAAATAGCATGATTCTCCCTTCCTAAGTGGCTATCAACTGCCAATAGCTTCTCAGTAGGAGGTGGGTTCTAGAGAGAGCTCTTTTCCTTGTCTATGCCAGAAATTTGGTTGGCTTGATCTTGAGCAGGCCTTGTGCCAGTGACTACAATCACCAAGCGTTCATGAGTGCTGCAGTCACATAAAGACCAGAAACTTGCCTTTCACAGCGTTCATCCCTATTCTCTGGCTCTTACGTTCTTTCTGCTTATCTTCCACAATGCTCCCTGAGCCCTCAGGATGGTGGTAGTTGTGATGGGTGTGTGGAGAAAGTCATCCCATTTAGAACTGAGCACCCAGTCACCTATTACCAACACCTGGACCAGCTATGCATTTGCACACCGACTGATGCCTACTGCAAAATGAAGCTTCTCTGACCACAGTTGAGAACAGACCAGGTCTATGGGTAAAAGTTAAATATCCAGAAAGCGGTTTGACAACACCACCTTAGCAAGCTAACAATAGCAGGTTCTGTCCCAGGGCTTGTGGCTTCCCTAGCCCCGGGCATTTGAAAGGCCAAGATTTTGAATAAAGTAAGAGCTGTTTGTTTTTTGCTTTGCTGCTGTCTTTTTGTGTGATGGAAATATTAATTTCTCACGAGGCCCCCAAGATCCTGGTTCCCAGATTTCACTTTTCTTTAGGGAATGGGTTATAGCAGTTACAGCTGTGTGAATTACATATGTTACATACATACAGTTACAGCTGGGGCTTTATCCATATCTACCTCTTTGATAGAGCCTTAATTTTTCTCACTGACTTCAAAATGAAGCTATTTGAAGGAGTGTATAGATATTGTACATTTTCCTGTTGCTTTGGGTTTCAATATGGCTCTACAAAGTGGTGTTCAAGACTTTCATGGTGGGGATGTAGCTCCATGTGAGAACACTTATCTAAGCATGTGCAAAGATCCGAGTTTGATCCCCTCCACCAGAAAAGTAAAGTAGAACAAAAAGCACGTCTCCAGGAAAACCATGGTTTGTTCTAGCTGATCTATGACTCGTCCAGATTTGAATAGCAGGGCCACATCTTACTATCTGTGTAGCCTTGCTTTCCCTCCAGCCTAGAGGACACAGCAGTAGGCTTTGTTGCCCATCTGTCACAGGAGAACATAAGAATCTCACTCCTTGTTTGACACAGAACTGGCCTACATCAGATAACAAATCTGTTACCACCTTGAGATCTTGAACCTTCCAGTCTCTCTGGAACTCTCACATTCCCGTTCTTTTAAAAATATATTTTATTAGCATTATATTAACTACACATAGTAATAGGTTTCATTGTGATGTTTTCAAATATTGTCTTAGCAAGGGTTTCCATTGCTGTGAAGAGACGCCATGACCAAGGCAACTCTTATGAAGACAACGTTTAATTGGGGCAGGCTTACTGGTTCTGAGGTTCAGTTCATTATCATCATGGTGGGAAGCATGGCAGGGATGGTGCTGGAGGAGCTGAGAGCTGTTGTTCTGAAGGCAAACAGAAAACCATCAGGCAGCTAGAAGAAGGGTTTCAAAGCCTACCCCCACATTGACACACTTCCCCAAACAAGGTCACACCTACTCCAGCAAGGCCAGACCACCTAATAGTGCCACTTCCGGGTCCAAGCATATTTAAATCATCACATACATGTACTTAATGTATTTTAATGTGTCTACTCCCATTATCCTGTCTCCTTTCCATTCTTGTTGAACTTCCCAGCCAGCTCCCACTTCCACTTTCGTGTCTTCTGCTGAGTGTAATGAGACTCAATGAGTCTCACTAGGGTTTCTCCCAGGCTCCTTCCCAGCAGCCCCAGAACTGAAAATGCCCAATCCCTTCCTCCCCAGAGCAACTACCAGTAGCTCAGGAAGGGATGAAGCCTCACGAGTCCCTCCCCTTCCCTCCCCTTGAACATTTTGTTGTTTGTGACTGCCCAGGCTAAAGAATTTTGTTTCAGCAGCAGGGTGACACGAGACACCCAGCTGGAACAGTTTTGTATTGTCCTATGGATGCCCATACTACCTGACATAAGGGTAAAGTCACTAGAGAGGAAGGAGCCTCAGTTGAGAAAGCGCCCCCATAAGATGGGTTGTAGGTGATTCTGTAATAGGGCATTGTAGCTGAACTAATTTATTAATTTAAACTTATCCCCGTTTAGCTTACAAATGAATGAGACTCAGACTGTTGTTATTTTCTTTGGCTTTGATGATTACTGGGGTGGGGGTAACCCCTAATCTACAATCTACTTTTCTAGCTAACTGCTGTGCTGGCTACCTCTGAAGCAGTGTGCCCCAGATACTTGCTGTTTCTCCTGGACCTGTGCTCATGGTCCATCTTCTCTCATAGCAGCTCCCCTCCCCTCTCTGCAATCCCTTACTGAGTAACTCCAAACCTGCCTACCTCTAATTCCTCTAGTGATTGACTGTAGCTGTTTGTGTGTTTGTTTGTTTGTTTGTTTGTTTTTAAACCTGTAGTTTTCAATTAAGGAACAAGGTTTGCACAACAAAAGCTGGTGAAAGTGAGAATTCACTCTTAGGCAACTAGACCTTCAGGTACAGAACTCAGCATTCCAATACATAGCTGCAGACCAAACAAACCTCAAGAGAACTGTTTTTCTTGATTAGTGATTGAGGAAGGAGAGCCCAGCTCATAGTAGGTAGGGCAAACTGTGGACTGGTGGTTTGGGTTTCTATAAGAAAGAATACTGAGCAAGCTAGTAAGCAATATCCCTTCATGGCCTCTTCCTTCAGCTCCTGCCTCCAAGTTTCTGTCCTTTTTAAGTTCCTATCCTGACTTCCTCCATTGATGAACTGTGTGGTGGTTTGAAAGAAAAAGGCCCCGTAGGCTCACAGGAAGTGGTGCTATTAGGAAGTGCGGCCTTGATGGAGTAGGTTTGGCTTTGTTGAATGAAGTGTACCATTTGGGGTGGGCTTTGAGGTCTCAGATACTCAAGCCAGGCCAGTGGCTAATAATAGTCTCTTCTTGATGCCTATGGATCAAGATGTAGAATTCTCAGTACCATGTCTGCCGGCATTTGCCATGCTTCCCAACATGGCATTGGACTAAACCTCTGAGCTGTAAGCAAACCACAATTAAATGTTTTCCTTTTCAAGAGTTGCTACAGTCAGAGTGTCTCTTCATAGCAATTAAAACCTTAAGACAAACAGTGATATAGAAGTATAAACCAGGGCTGGAGAGATGGCTCAGCAGTTAAGACCACTGACTGCTCTTCTGAAGGTCCTGAGTTCAAATCCCAGCAACCACATGGTGGCTCACAACCATCTCTAGAGAGATCTGACACCCTCTTCTGGTGTATCTGAAGACAGCTGCAATGTACTTACATATAGTAATAAATAAATCTTAAAAAAAAAAAAAAAGAAGTATAAACCAAATAAACTCTTTTCTCCTCCAACTTGCTTTGGTCATGGTGTTTCATAACAGCAATAGTAACCCTAACTAAGACAGATTCCACTTCTGAAGGCCAATGGATACTCAACTGTCAGCTCCAGAGTTTCACATCACATCATGAAGCTGACATTATTGTCTCCATTCTACAGACAACAAAACTAAGACTCGGGATGGATTAGTAATTTCCTTGAAGTGTTTCTAGGAAGTGTTTCTAACCCAAGTCACACACAGACAGTTCCCCACTTCACACACCCCGCCCCCCCCTGCATTGTTAACTTACAAAGGTGTTGGCTCCATTAGTTTTTAGATGAATTCTCTGCCCAGTATGGAGGTGCCCTAGTTCCCCAGGGAGTCAGACTTCAAGAAAATCTTTAAGCAGAACTATAGTGGATACTGCAGGGTGCCTGGAGTGAGGATTAGGATGGGGTAGGGTTTCTTGGCAGATTTTCTTACAAGTAACTAGAAATTAAAAACCAAGAAAATGTCAAGATACTAATTTTGCTTTGCAGATTGTGTTATTCCAGCATTTTTTATATTATCAAATATACAAACCCAAGCCACCTAATTGCCTATTAAAAATATTTCTTAGAGTTCTGTTGAGGAATTTTAACCCAGCAACATGGCTGCTCTGGCAGGGATCACATCCAGAGACCTTCTAGCTCTGTGTCATCTGGCTGTAATGACACACCTTTAATCCTTCTGGCTGGAATAAGACACACCCTTATAACACATCTTTAATCACAAACAGTAAATGCAAAGTTAATTTTTAAAGAAAGCAGTCATGTTTGAAAGTGACATCTAATTGAGGGTCAGACAAAGTGACGCATCAGAGAAAGATTTGACAGAATGAGTCAGAGATAGATATGCCCAACTCTCATGAGAAAAGCACAGGAAAGAGAGCTACTTAAGGCAGCACAGAATGAGTTCAGTTTGTGAAGGGAAGAAGCCATCTTTCCAATAGAGCAATTCAGTGAGAAGCCAAGAGAAGCCAGTTTGAGTCGGTCAGCTTGGAGAGGAGTTTGAGCCAGAACAGCTGAGTTGAACCAGCCAGCCAGAGTTCAGAAAAAACAAGAAATAGTGAGTTTATTAAGCAGTCTCCAAGGCTGAACTATTCTTGGTGTAGGTTAGCAGATAGAGGCTGGAACTGAAGCCTTCAAGGTTCCAGCTTGCAGAAGAATAGGTTGTATGGAGGCTAGAAGCATTCAGGCCTAGGACTAGGGATAGTTCCGAGAAGGAAAGGCTCTTGGCTCAACCCAAATTGTTTAGTTACACAGCTTGTGTATAGCTCTCATCTCACCACTGCATCTGAGGAAATAAAAGTGACATTTACATTTAGAGTCCTCTTTTATTAGTCTGTGATTGTTAATTGCCCAAAGAGTCATATTTTATTTTGATTCTGTTTATGTACAAATTTACTTGTTTTATAGTCCACCAAATGCAGCATTGCTAAGTAAACACTAGAATAAACACATAATAATGGTTTATTCAATTTGTTCCAAAGATTTTCACTATTTTTTTTGTGTGTATATGTGTGTAAATTTGGAATTCGCATTGATATGGCATTTATAGTGATTATTTTCTTTTTCGTTTTTTTCACAGTGAAGGCCTAGGTCATTCAGTTGCTCCACCTTCCTTTAAAACCATCCCTCTGGCTGGACAGTGGTGGCGCACAGCTTTAATCCTAGCGCTTGGGAGGCAGAAGCAGGCAGATTTCTGAGTTCGAGGCCAGCCTGGTCTACAGAGTGAATTCCAGGACAGCCAAGGCTACACAGAAAAACCCTGTCTCGAAAAAAACAAACAAACAAACAAAAAAACCCAAAACCATCCCTCTGCTCAGAGAACTGCTTAGTTTGGTAATCAACAACTAGTTATAGTTTCAACTCAATGCCTGGTCAGGGACACTGTGTGGCTTTTCCACACAGTCCTGGGGGATGCTACTCCTTGATTCTATGACATGCTGGAGATGCTATGAGAACCTGGGGCAATGCCTGCCTGGTGAGGCTGTGATATCAATGAACATGTGTGGCTCACGTCCTAAGCATGTGCCTGGTATGTGCTCACAGGTAGTCGATCAAGACCTGCCCATCTTAAAAGAGGCAGAGTCCAGTAGTAAAGTGCCAGTTCCACCCAACTTCACTCCAGCCCAAGGTTTTTCCCTATCTGAAGCCCAACCCTTTACTCCAGGCTCCATGTTGGTTCCTATTTGTTTTCCAGCACGGTTCACCTCTCCTTTGTAGCACCAATCACATAGCTCACATACTTCTTTTCCTGTTTATTTTATTAGTCAGAGAGGTTCCCTCCTCTACCTGAAAGCAAGTGACTTTCAGTAACTGGTCAGACCCACCCTCACATTGAGTGCTTGGTTGGTTTATTTTGTTTGTTTGTTTGTTTGTTTTGTTGTGGTTTTTTGCCTCAGTTGCTACAGTGTAGCCTTAGGCTGCTCGCCTGCCTCTAGTACTGAAGAGAGCTTCCTTGCTCAGGACCACAGTTCATTTCAGTGACTGAATTGTGGCTCTAAAAGTTCAGCCATCATATATCATATAATATATGTATATATACACACATATGAATGTTGTTTTTGGACAGAGTCTCACCTCATAACCTTGACTATCCTGGAACATGCTATGCAGACAGAGCTGGTCACAAACTCAGATATTCATCTGCACCACCACACCCAGCCTAAACTACGCTTTGGGCTAGCTTAAGTGTCCTTTGGTATTATCTCATATTCTGACACTGCCCTGTGCTCAATCTGCCTTCTCTCCTCCATGGAGGCAACCCTAAGAGTATTCCTTGATGTGGTGCTTGAATCTTAGCGATGGCTTCCTGGGAGCCAGCGTGTGCCACCATGCCCTTGGTAAAGGAAGTGACTGTGTTTGCCAGTTGTGTATGTTTTCAAGAGTCTCTCAGAGTCTCCGGTAGTGGGTGGGAATTGAGCTGATGAATCAAGAGCAGTTGAACCTTTGGGAATTTCTGCTTTGGTCCTGTCCCACCTCCTTTAGTCAAAAGGAACATAGCTTCTGCACAGGAACTTTTTGAGCTTCTATCTTGGTGTCTTAGTTAGGGTTTCTATTGCTGTGAAGAGACACCATGACCAAGGCAACTCTTATGAAGGACAACATTTAATTGGGGCTGGTTTACAGGTTCAGTCTGTTATCAGCATGGCAGGAAGCATGGCAGCATCCAGGAAGGCATGGCACCATAGGAGCTGAAAGTTCTGCATCTTGATAGGACTGCAGCCAGGAGAGACTCTCTCTTCTGCAGGTAGCCAGGAGGAGAGTCTCTTCCACACTGGGCGGAGATTCAAAACCCACACCCACAGTGATACACTTCCTCAAACAAGGCCACATCTACTCCAAGAAGGCTACAAATCCTAATAGTGCCATTTCCCATGCCAAGGGTATTCAAACCCCCACACAGGGGATCTATTTCTTCCTCTTTATTCCAGTCCATATTCACTTTCTCAATCCCCTCCCTTCGTCCTCGTTCCCCTTCCCTTGAATCTTCCTCCTCCTCCTCTTCCCCTTCATCCCTTTTTGTGGCTCTGACTCTGGCAGCTGAGAAGCTCCAGAGGCAAAAGTCTGATAAAAGTGGCCGAGATTCGTGAGAACAGCTCAGTGAGTTGAAGTGTCGTAACTTCAGTGTCTTCCCTTTGAAGCTGGTGTGGACCTTTTGAAAAGCTGTGCTCCTCTGAGGAAATCAATATCCCAAGGTGCTGCTTGCTAATTGCATGGCAGCCTCAGAGGCTATTTTCTCATTCCAAATGAGAAGAAAGAGCCCTTTAAAGCAGCAACACTCCTGTATAAACAGAGGGAAGAGAGAGCTCTCATTTTGAATCCTTGTGAAAAATGGCTTCTTTGTTGTTAAATTCTCATCCTCAGAACTACCATCCTGCTGCCAGCCCAGCGTTGTGGGTCTTTTTCAAAAAGCTCCTTCTGCCTGTCTCAGAGAAAGCACCACGATCAACTCAGAATTCCAAGATTGAAACCCGGACCTGAGTGCCTGGGAACCTGGATAGTATTTCTAGACTCCTCCACCGGGCAGGGACTGCTAATCAGCCCATTTGTTCTACATGATACTCCATGTATGTGAGCACACTTTGAATACATCAAAGGATGCTGAAAAGAAATTGTCACTTGATCCTCAGTTAAACAGAGCTTGAAAGATAAGGTTGATATAAAACAAATAAAAAAAAGAAAGAAATATACTTCAAGACCAATATAAAGTTTTAGAAAGTATTGTTTTTCATTTTTGGATAGATGTTTGGCCATGATCTGTAGTGTGTAGTTTTTGCTCTGGACAGAACTCGCTAGCAGACCTCACCAAGATTCCTTTGGATCTATGATTAAAAAAACCACACATGCATACACACACACACACATACACACACACATGCCAGTTAATCTTAAAATACTTTTGCTAACTCAATGACTGGGCACTCCTAAACCTTCCCTGCTACCCCAGGCATAGTTGGATAGAGTGGCCATTGGCCACTCCAACCAAAAAAAAAAATCACATGGTCGATTGGCATTATCTCTTGTCAATACTCCTCCTCTTCCCCAGTTTTCCCGATTCTCTCTGAGTTCTCTTGCGCCACTCTAAGTGTCCTGCCCCGTCCTCACTCATTGGTCATTGTTATCTTTATTGATTGATCAAGAACCACCTGGGTAGCAGGACCTTAGCATGAGAGCCAATGGTCCCTGTTAGCTACACAACTAAGAATCAAAAGTCCTTGTTGTGGCTTCTGTGTAAACCAGCCCATTCTTTTCATTCATTCACTGATACAGGGCAGACCTGGGAATACGCCTGCTCTGTGAACCACAGCCTTGGGATGCTGAGGCAGACATTATTGTACTGGGTTAACTTGTTCTTTTCCTGTTACTCTTTAGTCTGAGGCATCCCTGGTTCACATGCATCCCCATTTTCTCCAAACACATGATGCTCTGAGAATGGGCACCATTAGGGAAAGGCTTTCATTCACCTGAATATAGAGAAAGCAACATGTCCTCAGCACAGGGCAGTTTTCCACCCACAGCAAATCGGTCTTTCTCTTTTCTGTAGAAGGCAGATGGGTGAGGGGCCAAATGAGGCTCCAAATGGCTGCCCTTTTAATGAGAATAGAGTATAAAATCCATATAATAGTTAGGGTATACCAAGGTCTTAGAATTGGTTTATGATCAAATGTGAGCACTCAAGAATGTAGCCAAATTCTCAGCAGAGATGCATAGATCACAGTAAAGAGTTTTGGAACAGGAGTGGGCTTTTCAAAGGCTTTAGGCTCAGCTATAGCCATCTTGTCTCAGGATAACTTTTATATCCTGTGTGAAACAGTGAACTGTGACGTGTGCTAACATATGTGACATACAAACACACACACACACAACCAACATCACAAAAACAAGGAGACAGATACTGTGTCTGACATGAGGCTTCTACCATGAAGATGGTAAGACCATAAGCTTGACACTGTGTGTGTCTCCGAGTGTGTCTCTGTATGTCTGTCACATACCTGCATGTGGACACACATGTGTGTGGGTGCATGTGGAGGGCAGAGGTTGACATTGGATGTCTTCTTTGACTTCTCTCCACTTTATTTACTTGAGACAAGGTCTCTCTCACCTTGAGCACACTGATTCTGGTTATTCTATCTAACCTACTTGCAGATCCCCGTCTGCCCCTAGAAGCTTGGATTATATAGAGTTGGGCTAAAATGCCCACTCTGGTTTTATATGGGTGCTAGGGATCAGACCTCAGTCTTCAAGGTTACAGGACAAATACTGAGGCCATCTCTCTACACTTAACTCTAGTCTTAGTTTTTTCTGACCCTCTGTACTTCCAATTGATGCTTATTAAAATGTGAAATGATGTTATTATCCTGTTCAAAACTCTTCCATGGCTCCTACATAAAACCCAGCTGAGGTGGTTGTTTAAATAGTCAACTTGACATACCTCTTGGAAGAGTCTCCATGAGGGGTAGTTTAGATCAGTTTGTTCTATGGGTATATCTGTAGGGGGTTATCTTGATTTTCTTAACTGACATAGTGTTGGGCCCTATTTGGCTTTGTTTGGGCCTTGAGGACAAACCAAGCCTGGCTCAATTTTTGAGACCTGTTATTCACTTGAGAATGGCTCAGCTCGACCTACCAACCTGACTGAGACTGCCTCTGCTTAGTTACCGCTGATGTATCAATTTCTCATTGGCCCGCTGAGATCACTCCACACCCCTCGTCATCTTATCCCATGCTTCTATTGCCACCTCCTTGCCTTCTCTATATAAGTGAGTGCCTAGTTTAATAAAGTGAGTTCCTGCTTTGACAAGACTCCAGGCCTAGGTGTGTTTGTTTTGGGCCTTCGACACTCACCATCCTGCTTAGTCCCAGAGAGACTCGGCTGGACCAGGTTCTCTCCTCTCACCTGGACCTGCTGGCAGAGAACCGACAACATAGAAGCCTGAAAATAGGTAGCGACATTCCTTGGATTGGGGTCCCAGACTATATAAGAGAAAGCTAACTGAGTACCAAGCTTACCATGTTCATTTCTCACTGCTCATGTTCATTTCTCACTGCTCTCGAGGATGTGTTGTAAAGAGCTGCTTCAAGTCCTGCTGCTGTCACCAAAACTGTAAAGTAAAATCAACCTTCTCTCCTGGAAGTTGATCTTCATCAGGAAATATATATAATCACAGCAACAGAAATGAACATAGGGCACCAGCCTCCTTGTTTGGCCATGACCTGAGTCAGCCTCAGCAATTTGGGTTGTGCCGATTTCACTCCTAGAATAAACATATGAATTTGACTTGCATGATCAGGCATAGTTCAGTTCCAGAGCACTGGGAAAGAGAAGCTCATCACTACCATGAGGGTTGCTGAGAGGCGGGATGCAAACTCAGGCCTCACCACTACCTTGTCGCCCCATGTGGTGACAAGCAAAGCTATACTAGAGAAGGGTAAGCAGCCACCTCATGAGATCACAGTCACGGCTGACCCCTGATTGCCACAAGACCTCATTCATCACCAGGTAGATTAGCCAGGGCATTCTAGAATATGGCCAGTAGAAAGAAGATATATTATAAAGGGGTTTTATTAGGTTGAGCTACATGGTATGGTATCCATTGTCTGACAGTGGTTGTCTGTACTTGGGAATAGCTAAGAACCTCACAGATGTTCTGTCTATGAGACTGGAAGTCTCTGGAGTTGCAATCTGGCACTGAAGGCTGGAAGATTCCTGGAGGGCTGCTGGCCTTCATTCTGTGTCAGAAGTCTGAAGAAGCTGGAGTCTAATGTCAGGGAAGGGCAGCTGAAGTGGCGGCTACATAGCAGGTACATTTACCAGTTAGAAGGGAAGTTGGGCCCTCAAAAAGAGCCCTACTTTCCCCTGAAAAATATCCTGTCAGACTGGCCTAGAGACATGTCTCTTAGTTGACTCCACATCCAATTCAAGTGCCAACCAGGCTTAACTATCACCTTGCATTTTCTGGATGAATTCCCCAACTGAGTTTCTGCCACCTTCAACTAACTGACTGTAAAGCGTTGGTTTGAGAGCTAGCCTCTTCACTCATGGTTGCCCACTGAAGCTTTCTGGAGAGTCCTCTGATTAACCCAATGCCATACTTTGTCCCCTAACAGAACGTGGAACTGGAGTGAGGGTTAAGGGGTGCATTTGGATGGGTAAGGATGTGTATATGTTCTGGGGACCAACTATGAGGTCTCAGGGAGAGGAGTAGGGTCAAGGGTTCGAGTCGGTGCGAAGAAGATGACATTATCCAGAGCGAAATTTTCCTGCTTCCTTGTGTGACCCTAGCAGACTAATGAATGCTGGTGTAGCAGAGTGTGAGTGTGTGTGTGTGTGTGTGTGTGTGTGTGTGTGTGTATGTATGTGTGTATGTATTTATTGTGTGACTGTGTATGTAAGTGTGTGTGTGTGTGTGAGTGTATGAGTATATATGTGTGTATATATGAGTGTGTTTGTATGTGTGTGTGTGAGTGTGTGTATTTAGGTGTATGTTAGTATGTGTATATATATGTGTGTGTGAGTATATATGTATGTGTATGTGAGTATGTGTATGTATGTATGTATATGTGTATGAGTGAGTGATAGTAAATATGTATGTGTATTTATGTGTGTGTTTGTGTGTATATATGTGTGTGCAAGAGATTGTGTATGTATGTGTACGTGAGTGTGTGTATATATGTGTGTTTGTGTGTGAGTGTGTATATGTATGTGTATGTGAGTGTGTTGGTGTGTATGTATGTGTGTGAGTGATAGTGTGTATGTATGTATATTTATGTATGTATGTATGTATATATGTATGTGTGTATATGTAAGTATGTATATGTATGTGTGTGAGTGTGTGTATGTATGTGAATGTGGTTGTGTGTGTATGTATGTATGTGAGTGTGTGTATGTATGTGAATGTGGTTGTGTGTGTATATATGTGAGCATGTGTATGTATGTGAGTGTGGTTATGTGTGTATGTATGTATGTGTGTATATATATGTGTGTGAGTGTGTATATGTATGAGTGTGTATATGTGTGAGTATGTGTATGAGTATTTGTATGTATGTGTGTGTGTGTATGTGAGTGTGGTTGTATGTGTATATGTGTATGTGTGTCAGTATGTGTGTGTGAGTGTGTGTATGTATGTGTGTGAATGTATGTTTGTGTATGTATGTGAGTGTGGTTGTATGTATATGTATGTGTGTATATGTGTGAGTATCTATATGTGTCTGAGTATATGTATGTGTGTGAGTGTATATATGTATGTGAATGTGATTGTGTGTGTATTTGTGTGTGTATATGTGTGTTTGGAGATATGTGCATGCAACTAGAAGCTAGAGATTTTTGGTTTTGTTTTTTCTAGATTAATAACATGTTTTGGCCTGCATGGGGGAAAATGTTGTAAGGCAGATTAGGAAAAAAAACAAGCCAAAAGCAGAGATAGCATTGCCTTCTTGACACCTCATGACTCACCTAAGGCATGCTGATCAACCGCAGGCACAGTAAACAAACACTCTGTGCACCCAGTGCTCCTGATGAGTGGGGCCAGAGCCGGTGCTGGGGATCTGGGCAGGCAGGACCATCAGCATGACTTGCTCATGCTTTGAGCATGACTGCCTTACAACTTCAGTTCTCCATTGCAATACTCAGAAAACATGAAATGAAACTGAGGGGCTGTCCCTGATGGCAATCTCATTCTGCGAACTCGTGAAGACAGATGGGGGTCCTCACTCCTCCGTATGCCCGTAAAGTTCAAAATCAAGCAAGACCAAACTATGGCGGTGGAAGTCAGGAAACTGCCTACCTTTGTGGGTGTGATAGGGACTTGGGAAGGGTGAGAGAGGGATCATGAACTCTTGGTAATGCTGAGTTCTCCAATGCTGTGCAGGCTACATGGAGGTGCTTAGTTTGGGAGAACAGGTTGAGTTGCGTATCTGAGTGGTTTACTTTCTCTTGGTGTGTTTCAATAAAAACATCACATTATATTAAGTGCTGTTATTGTAGGCAATCATTTGTTCCTGTGGTGGTTTTAGAAATAAAATGAAGTAAGGTTATATTTAAGAAAATAGTGATCGAAATGATTATACAAGTTTAAACATATAGCAGTGTGTTCACAACTCTCCAGGATTTTCAGACACTGGTTTAAAACAAAACAAAACCCTAAAGTGGGAAGTAGGGGCTGATGAGATGGCTCAGCAGTTTGGAGCCCTTTCTGCTCTTTCAGAGGACCTGGGTTCAATTCACAGTACTCACATGAGGGCTCACAACCATTCTGAGTCCAGTTTCAAGCATCTCACTAAGTCATAGCGAGAGACGAGGAACTCTGGAACTCGGGGAGAGGAGCTGTGGCAGGGAGCAAGTGCAGCATGGCTAACTTCCCATCATTCACCCTCCTGTCAGCATTTTCCCGGCCAAATCCAACTGGAAGCCAGAGGATAAGGATGCAGGGGGAGTATGGCTCATAAATGCCAATCTTCTCCAGCGTCCTGGGGTACAGCAGGGTAGGAAAAAAAATAGCCAGTGAACTGGACAAAGGCCAGCCAACAGAACCAGCTAGTTCCTGCTTTGGCATATACCAAGGGAGAAGGTGATTAACTGAGAAGACAAAGAAAGCTGAAGAAAAAGCAGATATCCTAATAGTGTTTCACAAGC
Organism: Montemys delectorum; assembly: GCA_019843815.1. Taxonomy (NCBI): domain Eukaryota; kingdom Metazoa; phylum Chordata; class Mammalia; order Rodentia; family Muridae; genus Montemys; species Montemys delectorum. The sequence goes on along the minus strand of JADRCD010198487.1, from coordinate 30,204 downwards.
CCTGAGGTGGTGGCACACGCCTTTAGTCTGGGCACTCAGGAGATAGAAGCAGGCAGATCTCTGAGTTCGAGGCCAGCCTGGTCTAAAGAGTGAATTGCTGGACAGCCAGGGCTACACAGAGAAACCCTGTCTCGAAAAAACCACCACCAACAAAAAACGAAAAACAAAAATCTTTCACAAGCCTCTGTAGTGTGCAGGCAAGTCCCCTCTACAAACCTTCAGTCAGATGTGGTGGCTCACAACTGTAACTTTAGTACTCAGGATGATACGGCAGGAGGATTGCCATGAATGTGAAGCTAGCCTGGTCTACAGTGCGTTTTAGACCTGCCTGGGCTAAAAATGTGAGGCTCTATCTAAAAAACAACAAAGGAAAAGCAGTGATCTTTAAACCTCACAGAAAATTTACAAGATACAACATCGCCCCTGTGTGTGGTTAAAGATCCTGAGACCTTAGAGGCTAACGAACCCCAATAACGAGGAATCGTGGAGCCAAGACTACAAATGAGGCCCCAGATTTTTTTCATTGGATCAAGCTAAACACATCTATACTGACAAGGTAAACATAGAATCCGGCTCTGGTCATTCCCAGAAATGTCAGTCAGCCTGCTGAATCCCAGAGCAGAATCTGTTCCAGCCTTGGTGGCTCTTAGCCTATATGGGATCCACAGAGGAAGGCTGCTTCCCCCAGCTGGGTATTATAGTGACAATCTAATGTCATTCACACTCCAGTCACCAACTGTTGCCTTCCTTCAGCTCCTTTGTATGTAGGATGTCTGATATTATTTCTATTGCTTGTAATCATAGTCTCCGTGTGGATATATGCATGTGAATACTGATGCCTACAGAGACCAGAGGCATTGGATGCCCCAGGAACTGGAGCTATCAGCAACATAAGCCACCTAACAAGTGTCCTGGGAACTCAACTCAGGTCCTCTACAAGAGCAACACACAGTTTTAGCCACGGAGAAATCTCTCCAACCCTTAATTTTTATTTTTTAAATAAAAATTCATATAATATATATTATATGTTGAGCATATTCCCCTAAAGCCCCCACCCCTCCTCTCCCAACTCCTGTTAGTTTCATTTCTTCCCTGAGACAGTTTCACTTCTCCCTGTAGGTCAGATATTCATACATGATTTCATGTATCTATAAAAAAATCCAGGAACCACAAATGAAAGAAAAAATGTTCTATTTTAGTTTATTTTTTTCTGAAGCTGGCTGAATTCATTTAATAGATGGTCTCCAGTCACATTTCCACACAAGCAGCATAACTTCGTGTTCCTGTTGTGTATATAGACCATAGTCTCTTTATTCATGCCTCACTATTGGCTGCCTAGGATGGCTTCATAATAAGCTACTGTAGACTAGAGCTGCTGATAACCATGGATTTGCAGGTACCTCTGGGATGGTTTCCCAAGTCCCTCGGGGGAAGCACCTAGAAGTGGGTCATATGCTAATTAATTGTTTGAGAAACCTCTGTACTGATTGCTTCAGTGACTGGACCAGTTTACATTCCTACCAGGGGTGTAGAAGAACTCCCTTTGTCCAAATCTGGCCAGCATTTGTTTGTTGTCTTGATGCCTGTCATTCTGGCTGGCCTGAGACAGAATGCAGTGTATTTTAATTTGTAGCCATCTGTTTCATTATAATGTAATTATTTAAGAGCACCCCAGCTCTTTAAGTCTTTGGAGAATCTGGGTTTTGTTCCTCTCCTGTCATTTTGTCTGAAGCACTTGGGCAGGCACTAGTCAGTACAGTCAGTTGTTTGATATTGTTTAAAGTTTAAGAAAAGCTCACTTAGACGATACATTGTTACACATGCAACACAAACTTGTACTCTTTTGCCCCACATTTAATAGTGGACCATGAGTAGTCCTATTACCCAAGCTGTATAAATAGCATTTTCAAAATAATTAGCATACATCAATTGCGTGTAGCGATGAGTCCATGTATAATGTACTTGGATCATTCTTCACCTCATTATTACTCTTTTTTTATCCCTTGCTTCCCCTCACCCTAGTGTCTATTCTTCTTTTACTTTTATGCCTAAAGGAAGAAAACTAGACTCCATGTGTGAGGGAAAATGTGTGACGGTTGTGGTTCTGAGTCTGATCTACTTCCCTTAACCTGATGAGCTCATTTCATCCATTATCTTGCAAATGGCCTGATTTTTTTTCTTTATGACTAAATAATACACCATTGGGTACTGAAAGCACACTTTCTGTATCACACAGTAATGGGAGCCCAGGCAGATTGCTTAACCTGGCTGCTGTGAATACTGCCATGGTACACAGCTTATCATTGGCTCTCTAATAGTAACCCTAGGGGTGTAAGTTACTGCAAGTGATTTTTCTGTTGCTGGACATTTGGATCTGTGGCATCCTCATTCCATATTCAATATCCACTCAGTCTCAAGGTTGTCAGGATCAACATTTTGGAGGCGGATTTCTTTCGGTGGAATTACTTTTACGAGAGCCGCTGTCTTCAGGGAATACCTAGAAAGGATGATTAGACTCCACAGCTGTAATTACATCCAATAGACTCAGCTTGGGAATCTAATTTGTTTTGTAAGCTAATCCATCTTGATGTAGAAGAGTCGAAAGTGTCTTCTGGTATACACCGGTGGAAGAATACCTTTACAAAACCCATCCATCCATCTATCCCCACCCCACAACCATCCACCTGCCCACCCACCCACAATCACCCTAGGACACTAGGGTGAGGGGGAAAGGAATAGAAAAGAGATTAACAATAGGTGGGAAAAATGATCCAAGCCTATTATAGACATGTTCTCATTACCGTGCACAATTGATATACGATAATAATTTTGAAAATATTGTTTATACAGCTTGGATAATATAACTACTCATGAGCTAATATTAAACAGGGACAGGGGAAGGGTACAAGTGTGTGTCACATGTGTAACACTGTATCTTTTAAGTGTGGCATCTCCCTGGAGGCTGTGGTCTTCTCTAAAGATGTACCAATTCACCATCTTTAGCATAGCTTTTTCTATGACCAAGAGCTAAGTCCAGATGCCATTATGACTGGTCAAAGTCCCAGTCAAGACCACGTAAATTCCATCATTATGTTGGACACTGCAGAATTTTTTGAGGCTATCAAATTGAAATGTCAACTTCCATTGTATTGAAAATACCAAACTGCCCCATTAGTGTCAGAAAAATCCCCTGAAAATGCCTGGAGGCATAGAAAGGGATGTGAGAAGGATACTGTATTAGTCGAACATCCATGCACATCTGGCTGGAAACTGTACTGTTAGTTTTGCAAGCATAATTCGCTGGCTAGAGTGGTGAAATCTGTGGCCAGTTGCCCTGATCTACTTCAGATTCCATTCCACTTCTTCTTACTGCGTGGCAGAGCAAAATTTAGTTTCTCTTCCTTACTTTTATTATCAAATAAGGTAAAAGTTCTATTCCCTTTATAGCCTCAGGAGGCCTAATTACATTTGTACATAAGGACTCAGTTCAAGGGCATGTTAAACAGCGTGAGAATCTGTTAGACGTCTTATGTGGAGCGCTGTTGCGGTGCCTGGAGCCGTGGAGTAAACAAGTCCTTATTTGGACCCGGGGGCATGCTCACCAGTGGCCTGATTCTACGTCAATGCCTAGTAGCCTATGACTGTGTGAAGCGTGGTATGGGCTCATGGGCGGTCCTACGAAAGGTATATAGTCAGACTCCTGGTGGGGCTTGGGGCCACTCTGCTGTAACGGCTGTGCAAGACATTCCTGAGTAAACTGTTGCTGGAAGGACGTGGTGTGCTGGTCCTTCTTCCCTGTCAGTCAGGGTCGTCGGCGCCGCACAGTCTTAGGGTTTTTAGTGCTGTGGTAAAGCTTTATGGTCTAAAGCTGTTTGAAGAGAGAAGGGTGTATGTGGCTCACACTTCCAGATAATAGTCTACCACTGAAGGACATCAGGACAGGGAAGGAACCTGGAAGCAGAAGCAGATGCAGAGGGCATGCATGGATGGGTGCTGCTTCCTGGCTTGCTCTTGCAGGATATTTGATCACACTTCAAACCCTGAGATTGTGTCATTTACTGCAAAAACCTGTTTCTAGTTGTGGTGTGGCTCAGCCTTTAGCACACACCTAAAAATCCCTCTGACTGGAATATAAACATGCCCTTAGCACACATCTTTAATCCTAAACAATGAAGGTAAAGTGAGTTGGCAGAAAGAAGCACCCAAGTTTGAAAGGGAGGTTTAATTGAGTGGCAGACAAAGTGATGAATCAGAGAAGGATTCAACAGAATTGGCTATGTCCAACATTCATGAGAAGAGAGAGGAAAGGGAAGCTACCTGAAGGGCAATGCAGGCAAGAGAGAGAAGACAGTTTTACTAAGACAGTTGTACAGAGACAGGTTGCAGAGAGAGAACAAGTTAGACACAGGTGAAGACAGAATGAGCCAGAGAAGGAGCCAGAAGATGAGAACATATTGCTAAGGGTAGTTTGAGGCCAAGCAGAGCAAAAAGTCAGAGGCCAAAAGAGAAGCCAGATTGAATCTGTCAGCTTGGAGAGGCATTTGAGCCAGAACAACTGAGTTCGAGGCCAGCCTGGTCTACAGAGTGAGTTCCAGGACAGCCAGGGGTATACAGAGAAACCCTGTCTAGAAAAACCAAAAAAAAAAAAAAAAAAAAAAAAAAGAGTTCAGGAAAGTGTGAGCTTGTTCAGCAGCAAGTCACAGAAGCTAAAAACATTCTAGGCCTAGATTAGATTGTATAGAGGCTAGCAGGTCTAGGCGTAGGTTAGCAGACTGAGGTGGTAAGCCTCTAAGACGACAGTTACATCAGGCAAACAACAGACACTTTAATATTCCCTAAGGCCTGCTCAGCCTCATTTCTTATAGAACCCCAGGGCCATAAGCTCAGGGATGGCACCACTCACAATAGGCTTCCTCATCAGCCATTAATCAAGAACATGCCTCACAGAGTTGCCTACAGGCCAATCTTCTGGAAGAATTTTTTCTCAATTGAGAGTCACTTTTACTAAAGGACCCCAGCTTTGTGTCAAGTTGACATAAAACACCAACCCAGCACTTTCAGAGCTTTTACCCTTTCCTTGCAACAAGTTGATGAAGCAGATGAAGTGCTGAAACATAGTCAGAGGATTCATTCACTTCGGCCTGCAGATTTTCCTTCAATTAGAACCAATGCATGAAATCCTAAAGTTTTACAGAAAAGACCTAAATTTCTGGCTTTTCTTGAAAAACAAACAACTCCCCCCTCCCCCCCCCCCCAAAAAAACACTCTCAGGTGGTAGCAACCAGCCTGAGGTGAATGGCACCGACCTCTTTAAATGGGACTCTTCTTTGTCAGTGTGTCACAGAGTGGTATCAATGGGCTTGTCTAGCAGGTGTGAGGTCCTCAGTTCCACCTCTAACTTCACAAGCCAACAAATACATAGAAGTCATGTCAGCAGAGATTGGCAGAAACCACGACGATGGCTTCAGACAATGACTTCCATTTGGTTAAGATTCCCAGGGTGGGGTAGGATGAACACAACGGTGCCTGTGTACGTATGAGAGCTGTTGATTTTTACTACTGTCACCTCAACTATATGCTCTGACCCCTTTAGCGTGTTTAGCTCAGCAGCTCTCCTCACTTTACCCACCACCGAAAATGCAAAATGCTTCCAAAACCCCACGCATCCTGTACTCACACAAATACACATAGGCGCACACACACACGTACAGTGCGCACACAAATAAGCAGCGAAGAGAAGCATACCTTCTCAAGGTGTTTTGTTTCTCTTTCAATTTTATTTTTATTATTTTTAATAATATGTATGTACGAGTATGCGTGTATACATGTGGTGCCTATAGAAGCTAGAAGAGGGCCTCAAATCCCCTGGAGCTGGGGTTACAGGCAATTGTGAACTGTCCCACATGGGCATAGGAAACCAAACTCTGAGAGTCTGAAAGAGTGGTATGTGCTCTTAACCTCTGAGCCATCTCTCCAACCCTATCTTTTCTTAAAAAATAAAAACCTTATACAAAAAAACCATAAGCAACAACAAAAAAATTGGTCAGGCAATGTAGCCCAAATAATCCTGTAATCCCAACTCTGCGGCTGAGGGAAGAACGCAATGGGCTAAATGGTAAGACTCTTAAACAAGTCAGGCACCGTGGCTTAGTCCCCCCAGGACTCAGGAGGCAGAGGCAGGTGGATCTCTGAGTTCTAAGCCAGCCAAGGGCTACATAGTGAGACCCTGACTACAAACAGATCCACAGAAGCCTACCTAAAGAATATGTTCTCCCCGGGCGGCGGCGGCACACGCCTTTAATCCCAGCACTCGGGAGGCAGAGGCAGGCGGATTTCTGAGTTCGAGGCCAGCCTGGTCTACAGAGTGAGTTCCAGCACAGCCAAGGCTACACAGAGAAACCCTGTCTTGAAATTCCGCGCCCTACCCCCCAAAACAAGAACGTGTTCTCATGAGTATACAGCCCCAGTCTTATCTGTCAACACCTGCCCTCCTTTCAAGAAAGAATCTTGCTTAAGAGAAGACACAAGCACTACCCATGAGCAAGAAGGAGAGAGGCAAGGGGATAGACTTCCAGGCTGACAGGCACTTCTCAGCTGTTAGGAACGCACTGGCTCCTGCTACTTGCTATCCGGGGCTCATTCAGCTTATAAGAAAGAAGTTGTCCTCTCTATTTTTAAACTAGACTAAAAGCCATAGAATATGCATAATTTGTTCAACCCAACAAAGGCCGTTTGCCACAGAGTAATCCTTTAACAAATGTCAGCTCCCAATTCTCTGTTTTATGGGCAATTTAAGGCATAATTTTCTTTTCCAAAGTCGAGTTGTGCTCTTTAGAGAGGTTTGAAGTGCCATGGGACCTCACAGTTTAGAGTTTGAAATTAATTTGAATCTGCTATTCTTGTTTCCGGACATGAACGGGTGTGTACCACAGGGCACACAAGGAGGTCAAAAGGCAACGTTTAGAGATTGTTCTCTTCTTCCACCTTGTGAGTCCCAGGGATAGAAGTCCAGGCTTGTGGGGCGGTGGTGGCACACGCCTTTAATCCCAGCACTTGGGAGGCAGAGACAGGTGGATTTCTGAGTTCGAGGCCAGCCTGGTCTACAGAGTGAGTTCCAGGACAGCCATGGCTATACAGAGAAACTTTGTCTCAAAAAAACAAAAAACAAAAAAACCAACCAAAGAAACAAAAAACAAAACAAAACAAAACAAAAAAAACAGAAGAAGTCCAGGCTTGAACAGCAAATGCTTTTATCTGCTGAGCCATTATGCCTGCCCTGATAGCGTTTACAGCAGCTGCAGGAGCTCATGGAAGATGCTGTTTAGAAGCTGTACAAAGATCCTTTAGGCCCTCACTGTGGTCAGAACATGTTTACCCAAATTCATATGCTGGAACTTAATTGCTATTCTGAGCTTTTCCAGAGTCAGGGCCACCGGCAGGTATCAAGTCAGCCATGCGGCTCTTAGATGAGGGATGAAGGGAACTGATGCTCGGTTCTCTTCTTGTACCCCTGGCCCTTCTGCCACATGATGAGTAATGATTCAGCTGGGAAATAAAGAGCGAGTCTTCATCTTGACTTCCCAGCCTCCAGGACTTTGAAGAATAACTTTTTATTATAGATTACTCAGCCTCGAGTATTTCGTTATAACAGCACCAAGTCGATATTCTCAGACGATACTCTTGCCAAACCTTACCCTGGAGTGGTTCGGAGGAAGCAGAGCAGGGTGGAGGCTGCAGACACTGCAGGCAGTAGCTGAAAGAGGTTTGGATCCCATCCCAAGACGTACAGCCCCTTCCTTCCCAGCCATCTGCCCAGCGCTGACAGGCCGGGAGGGAAGGGCCACCGTGAAGGGTACAGCAGCTTCCACCAAATACAAGACCCCAAATCAAGACACAAGAAGAGTTTGCTGGTGGCTAAGCCTTGGTCTTGCTGTTGAATGTCCTGGGCAACCGGTTTGTGGGTTGCTTTTGGAACAAGCAGGTTGGAGTCTAGCCCTTCACTATCCCGAGGTCATCTTTTTTTTTTCTTTAAAAAAAAAAAAAAAAGAAAAACAAAAGCAACAACAACAACAACAACAACAACAACCAAAAAAACCTCCCAGCTGCAAGGGAAGGCCCTGTTTCCCCTCCCCCACCTCTGAAATCTTGAGACCTCTTCGTCATTGATGCCTTGGCTCCTTCGGGTAATTTCCCAGGCTGAATCATTCTCTGATTATCTGACCATCTCCTGGGGGAAGACAAATAGTTTCAAACATTCTCAGTGACTCATGTAGCCTCACTAATTCTTCTGTTTATTTTGTTGTTGATGTTTTATACACACACACACACACACACACACACACACACACACACACACGAGAAAGTCATAGACTACCAAATTTTTCCCTGTGCGTGTCCTTACTTGAATTTTAGTTCCCTTTCATGCAATAGAAATGAGGGTCTAATTGTTTCTTCTTTAGCCAACTCTTGGGACTCGACCCCCCAGAACTTGAGATTTTCCTGATGAGAAAGGATCGGTATGACAGGTTTACAGAAAGAAAAAGGCCAGCTGCTTGGTATGCTGGGCCACTCGCTTTGTTTCCGTTGGTGACTCCAGCACCTGAAACCTGGCAGTAACAAGAGGAGCAGAAGCAGAGGCACACCCCTTCCTTAGGACTTAAAGCAGTTCTGACACTAGTGTCCCTAGGATGATGCTAGCCTGAGGTGGGAGCAGGGTGGACCACTGAGAATAGTAAGTACCTGACTCTCAATATCTGCCAAAGGCTCGTCTCTGGCCAGCTTGAGATCATTACCGGGGCCTGTCGCCTTTTTGTATCTTGTGGCAGCCATTTGGGTGAGCAGGGGCTAACTTGGGAAGTCCTTAAGGCAATATTTTGGGCTCTGCTGTAGGTTGGTATGAGACCCCTGGGCTGCCAGCTTACCCAGCCCTATCTTGATGGCTTTTTCCCCACCCTACTGCACCCTCTTAATAGACTGTACAGTCCAGGAATACATCATCATCCCACAGTCGCCAAGCAAGCCAGTACGCTCTCTCTCACGTCAGAGATTCTGAACACGCTGTTCCTTTCCAGCCTGTTCCTCTACCTCCTCTCCCCGGAGAACTCCTACTTACCCTTCATGGCCCGACTCAAGCATTTTTTCCCCCTGTATCCAAATAGCCTCAGAACTTCTGCCCCGCCCTGTACCTAATGTACAATTCTGTTACACAACTCTCTTGACCTCAGGTCAGTGGAGTGCTCTCCATTTGTAAGAATTTATTTTGCAATATTTATATATTTTTCACGATATGGCGTGATGTGGTAATAGAAAAACGTAGGAAGCCTATGAAGAAACCAACTCCCAGACCATGTGTAATTTCAGCAGCCTGTTACTGTTGGCATTTTGTTTCTGAGCTGGCATGAGTGTTGCCACACCTGTATGCCTAGCTGAATCAGGAGTGTCTGTCAAGTGCCTGAGTTTGCTCTGAGTAACGTAATAAACAGTTGTTATTTTTTTTAACTCTCCAGTGATATTCTTCTGCATTTTAAAACATCAGTTGTATATATGTATATGCTATACACCTTATATACCATACAACCAACCATTTAATTTATATAATAAATTCGGTAATTTCTACTATAGAGTTGTTTATCCATGCAATTAATTTGTAAACATTTATTTCTCATACCCTTTGGCAAGCTCTGTTTCCTATATACTCTACCCCTAGCCCATCCCTTATTTTCTGCCTGTCTAGACCTGCCTACTCTGGACATTTCATATAAATGGAATTATTCAACATCTAGCCCTTTGTGTTGCTCCTACCTCAGCCTGGTGAGAGCAGGTACACAGGTGGGTGATACCGTATAGCTAATAATTCCATTTATATGTCAGTTCTGTGTTATTTATACTTGTTGAGGATTTTGCAACTCCGTACGGAAGTTTTCTTTAATTGGCTATCTATGTCTTGTTTGGATCTCAGCAGCTATCCTCCTAGAACAAGTCGAGAGGCAGGCCCTATTTTTATACCTTTGGTGAGTTTCTGATGAATTAATATTAATTATCATTATTATTTTAAACATCTGTGCAATTTGCCAGTAAAACTATTAGGGTCATTTAAAAAGAATCGGTAGATAAGTCTAAAATTACTGATTGTAAGAAGAAATTATTATCAAATAATGTAAGGTCAACACATTAAGAAATAAGTCCTGCGAGAGGACAGTTTGTTACTTATGGTTCCCAAGGGGACCAAACCGTGGGGAAACATCAAGGGCCACATGGGGAAATATCGAGGCAGGCGAGCAGTAAAGGAGTGAAGGGGGAGACACGCGCAAGAGCTTTATTGCAGTCTCTGAAGGATACATATGCGCTACTTTCATCAGTCAACACTGTCTCCCCCTCCTCCTTCTCCCCTCCTCTTCTTTAAAATGATTTTTATTATGGTGTGTGTGTGTGTGTGTGTGTGTGTGTGTGTGTGTGTGTACATGCATGGCACGGCACGCACTCAGAGTTCAGATGACCTCAGCTGTCTCTTTCCATGGGTTCCCGATATGAAACTCAGGTCCACAGGCTTGGCGGCAAGTGCCTTTGTCCACTGAGCCATCTTGGCAACCCTCTTCTCCTTCTAGTGCTCAAGTAACTTTAAAATATATTTATATCTGAGGCAATTCATACAATCCCACAATCCCACTCCAGAGGGGCTCTCCCTGCACGTTCCCGCCTCTTCCTCAAATGCTGCCACACCGATTGCATTGGGTCTTTTATATTGGTCTTTCCATGTGTTTGCCTATGAATTTACACACACACACACACACACACACACACACACAGACAGACACAGAGACAGACAGAGAGAGACAGACACACACACACAGAGCGAGAGAGGGAGAGAGAGAGAGAGAGAGAAGTAGGAGGCAGACATAGTTTTGACCTTACATCAGTGAGGATTAATAATGACGGACACATTTTACCATCCTATTTTGATGAACGTGTAGATTTCCACCCTCCAGAATCCAAGCTTATAAGAGAAGTTACTGCGTTAAAAGGCTCTTGACATGAAATTGCTTCTAAGAAGTGGGGCCAGTCTATTTTCCCAGGAGGCATGTATAAGAATGCTTACTAACACAGTACGTGGAACGTGTTAGTTCTAATTTGCATTTTTGTATTACTTTGAGACCAAGTGCTTTTCCTTCTGTTCCTGTACAGAACCCTGACTAATGCCACATTTATTAGACAATTGTGTTTTCTTTCTGGGTTATGAAATTGTTGGCCTTTTGCTAGCTTTCCAATAAATTCTACTTTTGTGCTGTCTTATTTGCATGAATAATATATTGTGTATTTTCCTTTCATATTTTCAATTGAAAATATTCTTTCGTATTAGCTTCATGCATTTAATTTTTTAAAAATATTTTTTTTCTGTCTGCAGACACCAGAAAGAATGTCAAAGCTCCTAGGACTGGAGCTGCAAACAGTTGTAAGCTGCCATGTGGGTTCTGGGAATCAAACCCAGCAGACAGTGCTCTTAACTGCTGAGTCATCTATCAAGCCCCTGTGCATTTAATTTTTATTCCACAGATTCTGATAGATTTTTTTTTAAAGTTTCACATTAATAAAAAAGCATCCAAAATTTCTACACTTCTTCTTCTTCTCTACTTCTCCTCCTTCTTCTTCTCCTTCTCCTTCTCTTCTCTCTCTCTCTCTCTCTCTCTCTCTCTCTCTCTCTCTCTTCTTTTCTTTTCAAGATGGAGTTTCACTGTGGAGGGTTATCCTGGAACTCACTCTGTATACCAGACTGGCCTCAAACTCAATAGAGACCGAGCCACCTGCCTCTACTTCCCAAGTGCTGGAATTAAAGGCGCGTGCTACCGCCACTGCCTCGCTAGGGGAACTATTCTTTTGTGTTCTTTCCCTGCTATATAGCCACGTACTATTTGATCAGATAAATTCCCAGGTAGGTTAACGCAGAAACTACTTTGCAGGATCACTTGAGAGAACATGGAAGGACAGATCGGAGAGTTTGGCATCACCATCTCCAGTGACAACACAGGCGCCAATGGGAGGAGTTCTGAGAGAACTGGTCATTCTCACCCCACGTTTATAGCCATTCCTTGTGCCTCTGGGCAGAGGGTAGCCAGTTTGTGAAAGTAGTGGTTAATGTAAACTTAATTCTTGTATGTGTGTGTGTGTGTGTGTGGTGTCCACGTGTGTATGTTTGTTTGCATGTATGTGTGTGTATGTACCTGTGTGCATGTATATGGAAGCCCAACATGAATGTTGGTGCCTGCTTTAAGCACTCTCTGCCATAATTATTGAGGCAGAACTCACCAATTCTAGATACTCCAAGGAGCCAGGGAGTCTCCTGTCTCTGCTTCCTTCATCTCTAGTACAGGGATCGTAGTTGAAGCTTTACATGGGTACTGCAAAATGAACCACCAGTCCTCATGCTTGTGAGAAAAGAGCTTTGTCCATTGAGCCAGCTCCCCAGCTCCCGTACTTAATTCTTGACAATAGTTACAGTAACTGGAACATCTAGGTAAATATCTTGCATTAATTAGATATCTAACAAAACACCCAAGTCAATTAATTTATCAAAGCGAACAATGCATTTTGGCTTGCAGTTTTGGAGGTTCCAGTCCATGGTTGTTTGACTCTTGGCTTTGGGGCCTGTGGTGAGGCAGTATATTAGGGTCAGTAGTGCATTGTAGAGCTACCCATCTCAAGATTGGGAAGCTAAAAACAGGAAGAGGAGGGGCCTGGGGCCTGCAGTCCCCTTTGAGGGCTCACCCCCAATGACATAAATACCTCCCATCGTGCCTTATCTTTAAAGTCTCTACCATATTCCTATAGTGTCACCCAGAGGAGTAAGGACAGAATGTATGAGCATCTAGAGGACATTCAAGATCGGAACTACAGCACATCTTACTGTCACTCGGCTTCAGTCCTGCCATCTGGAAAATGGGACCAAGCCTCAGACTGCAGTTGTTTGAAACACCAGGAGATATTATATAGACAGTGTCAAGCATGCTATCTGGCCCACAGTTGGATTTTCCCCCTTAGGCAGGGTCTCATCAGGTAACTCTGGATGTCCTGGAACTCTCTATGTAGATCAGTTTGGTCTCAAAGTCCCAGAAATCTGCCTGCCTCTGCCTCCTGAACACTGGGATTAAAGGTGTGCACCACCATACCTGGCCTCCATAGTTGGTGTTTAATAAATAATAGTTAATTCCTCTAACTATTTCTCAAACATTTTTATTTCCCCAGGAAATCATTCAATGGGACAGATGAATGAATAGTGTCAATTTCCCAGGAATGCGAATAAACTTTACACTTCATGTGTTAGCTTTCTACTGTACTTAGGTTGATCTAAGTCTGAAATTCATGCACAGCTGAGATTCAGGATCTCTTTCACCCCATTCCTCTTTCTGTTTTGCTAAATGGCCTCACTTCATCTCCTGCCTGGGTCCTGGGTCCGGGAGCTCAGGCAGAAGGTGAAGAAGGCACCGGCTCCGTAGGAGCCTTCCAGTCTGGTCCAGTTGCTGGTGAGTTTTCATTATTTGCTTGCACCTCTTACTCCTTTAGGCTTTCTTTGCTCTACCTCCCACGCCACTCCTCGCCACCCCCACAAACAGCTGCTGTTGTTGGCTGCTCCCTGTATTATTCCTGTGAACAATGGGAACTGGTCTTTGCTCCAAAGTCTTCCCAGCTGGCTCCTGGCTTTTTTTTCCCCCCCAAAACTGAAAAGTTTTACAGTCTCTAGTTTTTCACGTCGTTCACATCGGCTGTGCTGTCCGCATTAGAGGTAGTCCTGGGGCATGCTCAAGGCTCCAAGAGTCAGCCCCTCCCTTTTTATCATGCCTTTGAAAGGGACAGAGAGTTCAAACTCCTAAGACAGAAACAGACCACTTAGTTCCTTTCTGCTTGGTATGAAGACTTGTCCCAAGGATAGTCTGGTCTCCTCCACCTCTGGGCCTTGATTCGTCTTGAAACCCACGGGAGTTATCCTGTACCAGGATAGGGACTTTGAGGCTAGCCTAGCTAGAGGAACAGTGTGCAGTTGTTTTCTAAGTTACCTTCTGTTTTTATTTTTTTGTGAATAGTTCTTAAGGAGCTCCAGACTTTTGAATGGGTACCAGGCTTTTGAAAAAATATCACTGACCCAAAAAACTCAAAATGACATCAGCAACAAAAAAATTGGAGAGTAAGATGCTCTTAGTAACATTCCATTTTGCTATGAGTCAAAGAAGGGGGCCAGGTGTCATCTTTGATTGGCACAGCGTCATAGGAGAACAGTTCACATCAAAACCAAGAAGGAAATAATCCTAGAAGAAAGGAACATGCTTCAAGCAGAAGGCATTTAAAATAAAAACTAGCTGCGTGGTGGTTCTTCTCGGCTCTATCCAAGACTAGTGAAGAGCTCTATAAAGCCACCTTCTGAGTGAAGAGCTCGCTCTACACCCTCCTCCCAGTTTACTGTGAGCTGTCCTTTCTGACGCTGTCTTTATTGGGTCAAGGTTGTCTCTATCCAGTACTCTCCTCTGTCCTTTACAGACCTTTCTCGTGGCAGAGGCAATAGTACCACTTGGGAGAGCCTGGGCCATCAATTCTCTTAGCCTGCGTGTCACAGGAGCTGGTGGTGGCAAGGGCAGCCGCAGCAGCAGCTGTGAGCTCTGAGGAAACAGCAGCTGCTCACTGTCATTCCAGGGCTAGCTCATCATTTATCAGGCACGGGGGGGGGGGGGGGGGAGCCATGATACCCTTCCTCCCTTATCCCTGTCCAGCTCCTGATTCAGGTGGAGGGGACCCAGCACCTTTCATCTCTGTGCCACTTGTCTTATTCTCTCCAGGGATGCTTTGTCAGGTCTTTATATCAGATATTGGCATGTAGCCCAATGTCACACACAAAATACAGGTCCACACAGAGGGGTCCCGACTCACTCTGGCTTTCCTCAGATCTTTCTTTCTCTTCTCTCTCTCTCTCTCTCTCTCTCTCTCTCTCTCTCTCTCTCTCTCTCTCTCTCCTCCTTCCTTTCTTTCTTTCTCGGCTGAGTTTTGCATAGCCAAGATAACCTGCAACTCTAAATAGTCAAGGTTGCACTCGAACTCCTGATTAACCTACCTCCACTTCCCAAATCCTGGGATGACAAGTGTGTACCACTACTCCAGCTTTTTGTTGTTGTTTTGAGGCAGGATCTCATATAGCTCAAGCTAGTTTCAAACTCCCTATGTAGCCTATGACCTTGAGGTTCTGGTTCTAATTTCTCTTCCCAAACCCTGGGATTACAGGAGTTGGGTGCCTGGCTCCGATTTTCTTAAATTCAACTACAAGGTTTGCAAAATCCAGATGAAGAGGGAATGTCTGGTGTAGTTGGATGATCCTTCTCTCTCCCTTCCCTTCCCTTCCCTTCCCTTCCCTTCCCTTCCCTTCCCTTCCCTCCCCTCCCCTCCTCTTCCCTTCCTTCCCCTCTCCTCTCCTTCCCTCTCCTTCCTTTCCTTCCTTCCCTCCCCTCCTCTCTTTCATCCCTCCCCCTCCCTTCCCATGCTTGCCCTTCCTTCCTCTCCTGTCCTCTCCTCCCTTCCCTTCCTTTCTCTCCCTTCTCTTCCCTCTTTCCCCTCCCCCTCCCTTCTCCTTCCTTTCCTCCCCTCCCTCTTATCTCTCCTCTCCTCTCCCCACCCCTTCCTCTGGAGTTCTTTCTAAGAACTGCTGGTCTCACACTTTTCTTCTCTCTTCTTCCAGAATGCAAGCAATCAAATCAAGCCACCTGCACCAGGGGTCAGGACTTTAATCTCCCTCACAGAGGTTACTGAATACAATAGTGTGGAAAGAGAACCCAGTTTTGAAATCTGGAAGATTTCATTCCAGCTGTGGCTCCTCTTGCTGCTGGGGGACTTGGGCAAATGAGAATAAAAATAGCAGGAGAAGCCTCGTGGGACTAATGTAAGAATTAAATGAGATGATAAAATGCTCTAAAACTGTTGCGGGAAATATTTAAAAATGAACCTGCCAACTCCCCATGCTCTTGCCTCTCAACCCCCCAACTCCCCAGCTCCGGGCCATGCTCCCCCTCTATTACCTGCACTGGCGGGGCACAACACTATGTCCTGGCAGAGTCCTGCCTGCTCTGTCTCACATTCCAATAGCCAAATAGATCTTCTATCCTCGAGGTTTGATAACATAATACCCAGTAACCCAGTAAAAACAAGACTCGATGCTTATAGTTAACCAATCAGATTTATATATCAATAAATTCTCAATATACAAGATGCCAATACAATAATTTCAGAACCAACTGATAACAATAAAAGCTGCCCACCTAGATTAGACAAATTATCCCAATATTTTAACATTTATGATATCATAACAACCTATCCCCAAGATGCTCCTCTGCAATTTTTAGTTCCGCCTCCTTTTTCCCTGTCCAATCACAGGCCTCCCACTGCTCTCATGTAATTGGACAGGGAAAATTCTGAGTCATAAAACCCTTTTTTAAAAAATTCACTTCCTGCCAGGCAGTAGTGGCGCATGCCTTTAATCCCAGGACTTGGGAGGCAGAAGCAGGTGGATTTCTGAGTTCGAGGCCAGCCTGCTCTACAGAGTGAGTTCCAGGACAGCCAGGGCTATACAGAGAAACCCTGTCTTGAAAAACAAAACAAAACAAAAATTCACTTCCTAGTCTTTTTTAGGGGATGTAAAAAATAGGAGTGTCCACGAGCTGGCAAAGACACTGAATTCCACTAATCATGTCTCATGAATTTCTTTCCTTTCTAACAACAGATCCTCCTAGAGTTCAATATTTGGTTCTTACTCATGTATGCACACAGTAAAGCTAAGTTTCCTAGCCTTGTGGAGACACTACACCCATAGGATCTCACCAACTGGATTTTAACTGTGAGCTGAACAAAGACAACAATGGCTATGCTAATGTGAACAGGGCAAGCCTGCAGAGCCTCAACGGTGCACAATGAGCTACAGACAAGCAAGGAATGCCTACAGCTGGAGAGATAGCTTTCTCTAGGCAGGAGCGCACCAATTGCCTGGTCAGTCCTGAATACATCATACATATGCTTGTATTTAGGAAGGAGGAATATCCTTATATGGGAGGATTTGGAGGGAGCAATGAAGTAATTATCTTGTGATCCCAAAAGCTAAGAGAAGTGCTTTTAAAAAAGATTTTCTAGTCATTTAAAATAAAAAAGATTTTATTTTTAAATTAAGTGTGTCTCTATGGGCACTTGAGTGCAGGTGCCCACTGAGGCCAGAGGTAGAGTTATCTCCCTAGAGCTGCAGACCCCGATGGTTGTGAGCCATCTGGTGCAGGTGGTGGGAATTGAACTCAGGTCTTCTGCAAGAGCAGTCCATACTCTTAACCACTGAGCCACCTCACCAGCCCCTCCGAGTTGTTACTGCTTTGATGAAGAGCTATGTGACTGAAGTTCAGCAATGGACGGTGGAAGCAAGTCGTATATGTCTCTTAATGGGTCTGGTTAAATTAATACCCCCAAACCTACTGAACACCAGAGTTTGGTAACACAGAATTCTGGAGTACTGGTTACTTACTTCTGGGATAGCATGCTTTACTGTCACCAAGAGATCCCAGGATTCTTTTACACCCCACATTGCTGGCCAAGGGAAAGAACAGCTCCCTTCGAAAAAGGTAGTGCACTTTCCAGTGAAGGTGTCCCTTTTATCCCACTGTGAAGTTGAGCCACAGCAAGACTTTGTGGGGAGATTTGCAATATCCTTTCCTTGTTTGCGTTGGTGGTGCAGGAAAGTCCCCTCAGTGACCTCCCCAGAATGGAGCTGCAACCTATGACAAACAAAACAGAAGCCGATCCCCCCCCCCCCCCCCCCAAGTGTGCTTGTTTAGTGTAAGCATCCCTTTCTGCCTGAAGTGGCACCTTTTCTTCACAGTGAAGTAATCCTGGCTGATTTCAGGACTCAGTTCCAGTACACCTTCGGGGAACGGCCTGCTCACACTCAGGGCTAAATCTTTGTGCTGTACTCTAATACCTAAATCCGCTTCCTTTGAAAAGCAACAGTTTTTCAACTGCAAAGATCATACCTGTTCAAAATGATACCTAAGGTTTGGATAGGGTTGGAATGTGTTCCCCACGAGGATGTAGGCTGGGAGCTTGCTCCTCAGAGCAGTACCTGGGTGGAAGATCCCTTAAGCAGGAGCCCCTTCCTCTGGCTTTCTGTCTTGCCATGTGATTTTTTTTTTTTCACCTTGTGCCATCACTGTGATGACGTTTGCCGTTGAGGGCCTCTCAAGGGCTAAGCTGATTCTAGTGTTGGACTCTCGAACTTCCAGAACTGTGAGCTAAATAAGCTTTTTTTTTTCCCTTAAGTTATTTGGCCTCACACAACATGGTGGCCACTGTGGAGATTGTGCGCAGGTCGGGGCTTACCTCAAAGTTCAGCCCCGGGCTTGTGATGGCAAGTGAGGATTTACCCCAGCACGCCCTCTATGAGCTGCTGGGTGTCCCCACCGCGCTCATCTCTGAAGCTTACTGGTCCTGGGCTGTACCATCCTTTGTCCGTAGCAAGTATGACCAAGGTCTCCTCAGCGACCAGGACCTGCGCGGACCCGGTGTGGTGTCAGGCCCTCTAAGAGGCCTGTGGCCCATCCCAATCCTCCCCGTCCTCCTCCCTATACCCCAGGCCTCACGATGCCTCTTAGACTTCTCCTTGAGACCACGGCACTCTGTTCAACTTTGACACCTTCTACCAGGCACACCACCGAGACACGCTACCTAGAGATCTGCGTCTGTCAGCCATGAGGGAAGAAGCCCTTCGCAAAAAGCAAGGGGCCCCGCTGGGACGACACCTAAGATGTCACCTTTTCCTTATCGTCCTCTTTGTTTGCTTTCGTTTTTAATTGGATCTGGCCCAAGAAACCTACTTTTCTTGACCTTTGAACTATTGGTCTAAGACTGGATTGGCTACTTCTGGTGGTGTTCTCTTGACCCTCCTAATACCCTCTACCCTGGCGGGTGATCAACTTGTCCCTCTCATATGGTCCGGAACAGACTCTGTTCAGTGGCCAAGAACGAGGCCCCAGGATAAAGATTCCTGAAAACCCCGAGGGCCTGCTCGTTTCTAAAAGTTACCTTTCAGGTGCCAATCCCCAGAATACTTGCTACAGTCTTAGCCGGAAGCCCCGAGCAAGATTTGCCCTGTCCCCAGCCACCTGGCTGTATAATGGGTAGCTCTTCCTCTGTAACTGTAACGTCTGAACCGTGCGATTGGACTTGGTTGCCCAATGCCAAGATTTCATTCTCAGGGGCTTGCATGGAATTTGTTTTTCTGTGTTGCCCCAAGCCACAGGTGAGACGCAATTAACGATCCAGCAGATGCTGGGGATGTAGCTTGTAGGGGGTGATTCTGATGTCGAGGTCCTGTTCCTGGTACCTCCGTGAGAGAAGGCTAGCATGCAAAAGGCACTGAGTTTAGTCCCTAGCTTTTCCGTCTTTGTGTTCCGCTTTCCCGTTAATAAAAAAAAAATTAGTTACAGATTGCCAGTTTTTCCACACCTTTTCTGTCATGTGGGATTGAGAAAACAAAGCCCTCGAATATGAGGAATGCATTCCTGTGTCCATATCTATCTAGGGAGTGGCCTTGGGAGAAGATGCTGTATGAGCCTAACAGCAGGAGATTATTTGGTCTCCTAAGGTTTGTCCCCATTACTCAGGTTCTACTCCAGTGGTGGCATAGGGTGATATTATCCGGGGCCCAGTTCGTCTTCGGGACAGTGTGCCTGTCCTTAGTTTTTCTTTCACTAGCCACTTGCATTGCTAAATGGGCAGCCGGTAACTGTGACAAGACTTGGAGGTTGAGTTCCTGGGTGTGGCCCGTGCATCTGTAGTGTCGATCACAAGCACAAGTCAAATCCTTCTCCTGGGGCTACCGGACTGTGTGAGTAGGTTGGCCTTAGATGAAGCAGGATGTTCAATGGTTGAGGTACAAATGAAGGGTAGGCCTGTAATCCAGGGAGGCTGAGGTTGGGGGATTGTGACTGATTACATAGCAAGGGGTGTCTTTAAAAGGATACAGAATGCCACACAGGGGCCGTGTATAAAGCCAAGAGACTAGAGATCTGCAGCAGAGCTCAGGCTGTGGCTCAGTTGATAGAGTACAGGCCTCGAATACACAGATCCCCGGGTTCCACCCTCAGCACCACATAAACCAGACTTGATGGCGGTGCTGTGATCTCCGCACATTTTGGAAACAATGTCAATTACCTATCACAGACTGGCCTAGAACTTTCCATCCTTTGCCTCAGTCTCCTGAGGGCCAGGACCTCCAGCATGGGCCACAGACCCACAAGGATATAGGAGGCTTTCAGGAGGACTGCCATGAAGTGGTTCCCTTGGTAACATTGTATGCTCCCCAAACTCCCAAGATTTTACAGTGTTTTCTGCCCTGGCAAGAAGAGTAAACCTGGCAACGGTCATTAGGCCTGCCTTCTGGGGCTCCTGGCAGTGGAGGGAGGGGTTGAAGTGATGAATGCAGACACACCGGAAGGCTGAGTGAACAGCAGGTGTGAGGCTCAGTCAGGAAGATGGGAGGAAAGGATGCAGGCAGACCGCTTAAATGGCTAAACAGAGTAAAATACCCCTGTGCTGATTCCAGGGTTGATACAGCTGGATCCCATTCTTCCTCACTGCTTCCCACATTCTGGCAGGTCATCCACACAACATCTTTGGCCTCCATCATGGTTCCAGTATGATTCCAGACAGGACGTGGCAGCATCTATTTAATCCCAGCCCATGACAGGTCAAGGCAGGAAGGTCTCCGGCTTAAGGCCAGCCTAGGCTATTCAGTGAGACCCTGTCTCAAGAAAGGTAGAACCTGGCATGGTGCTCCACACTTGTAATTCCAGCACTGGGGAAGCAGAGACAGGAGGATCACCCACAAGTTGGTGGACCAGCTGGGTGTGTGTCTACATAGTGAGTTAAGGGTCAGCTAGGGCTACTTAATGAGGTCCTGTTTCAAAAAGAGGAAAGGGGCTGGGTGGACCGATGAAGTAACTCAGTGGGTTATAGAGTTTGTCTTGTCCCTAAGCTTAACAACCTGAGATCTATCCCTGGGACCTTCATGATAGAAGGAGAGAACTTAACTCCTAAAGTTTACCTCTAACCTCTGCATAAGCATAGTGTTCATGTGAAACCTCATACCTCACACCAGACAAAATAAATAAACATAAATAAATAATGTAAATAAATGTTTTAAAAAGTTATTTGGCCTCAAGTATTTTGTTGTAGTAACTATTGGCTAATTGCTTGCTACAGTTGACTAGTGCATTGCTCCAAAGTTTGGAAAGTTTTACATATTCAAAACAAAAACCCCACAATCTTCCATTATTCCATCATCCAAGGGGAGCACATATTTTCATACACACAATTTAGTTTCCCAAATTTTAATTTCGTATTTGCTCTTCCCTTATATGTCATGAAGGAATTTCTATTTACCTCTAGGACATTGTAAAATGAAGTGTGTAATAGCTTGTAGATATTCCATAATTAAGCGTATCCAGTCACTAAGCATTCTTATTATGATTATTTTACTGTATGAAAACTTCCTTTTGGTATGATTCTGAAATGAACAACTGTGAACTCAAATCTTTGCCCACATCTCTGATTATTTATATTTGAAAGATTTTATTATTTTTAATCATACACACATGTGTGTCTGACTGTGGGTTTTTACTTGAATGGTGTGCCCTTGGAGGCCAGAGGTGTCAGATCCTCTTGGAGCTAGAGTTTCAGGTATCTGTGAGCTGGAGAACAAGAGATCTGGGTACCAAACTCAGGTCCTCAGCAAGAGCATCACTTAGCTTCTGAAACATCTGCCCAGCTCTTTTATTTCTTTAAGAGAAACTCTCAGGAATAAGATTCCAGAGTCTAGGAGTATGCAAATGGGTCTAGGAGACCGGAGAACCATGCCTCCCCAGGGACTGCCCTGTCTCACCCAACGCTTCTCCCTGATGCCTTCTGGACAGAATTACACCATGTACATTGTAGAATCCAGGATGTGGCTAAAGTAGAGAGACTACACACACTCAGCTTGCAATTCACAGATGAGATACCTTTCTCTTTTTTTTTTTAACTGAAAACAAAAATGTTTTTTTTTTTTCATACGCTATACAATGATACATGTTTCCCCTCTCCCAGTTTCTCCTATAAAACACTTGTCTAATTTAGGCGAGTCAGTTGCTGAGGTGGCTCAGTGGGTAAAGGCACTTGCCACCAAGCTTGGTGACCTATGTTTGATTCCTGTACCTGTTGGGTTTGGGATGGAAGCTGAGAAAACTCATTTCAGATACAGAGGCTTAAAAACGAAAGCTTTATTTTCTGAGTTCTCGGGAAGTCGGCTAGTTCTGGATCTGAACTGTGTCCCCATAGAGAGATTGTACAACATTTTTAAAGGATGGGAACACAAAGTGGGGTGGGGTGGGGGTTGGGGCGGGGGGAGGGGACAACGGCAGTGTTATCCAACTGTATTTTGGCTTTTGTTGGGTATCCATTGGAGACTGTGTTGCATCCAGGGCACCTTCAAGGTCCTTAATTCATTCTCCTAAGACAATTATGTCTGGAACTCAAAGTGATAAGGGGACAGGAGCACGTCTGCTACATGTTGTTAACTATCGAATAACAGGCAATAGGTTATATATTTTTATAACTTTTGCACCTTGGTTCAGATAGCAGCAACTTCTATGTTCTTTACCCGTTAACCGACAACTAAGAAGTGGGATAGGAGTTCATTCCTTGGCCTGGGAACATGAACTTGCTAACCCTGCCAGCAAGATGGACAAGCTGTCCTTGAGATGGCTGGACTCAGACAACTCTCTCCTTACAAGCTGTCCCTGAGATGTCTGGACTCAGACAGCTCTCTCCTTACAAGTTGTCCCTGAGATGTCTGGACTCAGACAATTGTTTACAACAGAAGCTGTTCAGTCATGGGGAAGTCCCTGGCTCGACCAGGGCCTGGGACCTTGAATTTAGTTTCTTCCTATGATTTAATGGAGTCTAAAAACTTAATGGTATTACTTAGAATAAGTTTCTTTTTCTGCTTGTTCTCAACACATCCACGTGGTAGAAAGACAGAACTGACTCCTCAAAGTTGTCCCCTAACCTTCATACATATGCAGTGGTACACACATGCCCTTCCCCTACAGAAATGTAACTGAAATCTTTAACTTGATAGGAGATAACTTTCTCAGTCACTTTTGTTTACATTCTGGGATTGCTGGTGGATATGAACCTTTCCTCCCCAAAGCTTCACTGGTTGTTGAATTTCTTCTATGCTTTGTTGAGTCATGAGATACATCATGACTTTTAAAAGTATTTCATTTTTTTTAAGCCTATAAAACCTCAAACTGTATCATCCAGTCAGCCCAAAGGAAAGACTCTTTACATGAGTAGATGTTTAATGTTTCCGTACGACCACCCATAATTCAGAGTGTGTTTCTAGTAATAAGAATAGATAGAATAGCAGTTCCAAACAGAGTCAGCCTCTAGGGACTAAAAGGTTCTGGGGGAACTGACAGGATAGCCCAGAAACAGAAATTAAACCTTTCTAAGGGCTCACCATGAAGCCTTGCCCAAGCCCAGCCTTCCTCTTTGTGCTTCGGAGCATTTTCCATTGGCCAGTTTTGAAATAACCTTTGCCATAACCTTTGCGATACCATCTTTTTTGAAACTATAGAGGAAGAACGAAAGCCATCACTTATAAAACCAGAACCCAGACATTAATTAGAGCATTGTCCATTTGGGCTGTGAGGCTTTTGTTAATGAGCCCTCGTCTAATTATCGCCCAGTTTTTACCAAGTGTGAGGTCTCAGTTAGGAGAAATTGCCATGGTCTCCTAAGAGTAAAATTATAGAACGCTCGAGAACACAAGCAAGAACTGACAGTTTGTTGCCAGAGAACTAATAGGGTGAGTCACTGGCTGGAATCTAGCATTTTATTGGCTCTCAGCAAACCAGAAAAGCTGCTCAAGTTTTCTTTGAGAGGCTCAGGAATTCATCTTCCAAACTCAAGAGCTTCAAGTTCTGAATGGGGAAAGTAGACAGATTTTTTATCTCATGATGACAATGTTTAAAACTGTTTTCTGTTTGTTTGTTTGCGTGTTGTTTGTTTGGCTTAGGGATGGAAACCAAGAGCAGCCTTCTGTGAAGCCTGGAATGAGTGAATCTGCTCTCCCTTTTTATCTGATTGATGATCTTCATCAGCACAGGCATGCATCTACATTACGTTCAGGTAATAAATGATTATGCACTCTTTGCTCTGTCGATAACTAATTACTTGAAAGTTGTTAACATAACGAACCTTCATGTGCACAGTTATACAGATTTGGAAGAACTGATGGTGTAATTAAATTGACCTTCATGATAACTTATCACATTCTTCACAGTTCATGCTTGCGGATAGGTAGCTCAAGCAAGCCCCATCCCTTTCTTTTAACCTTAGGAAGTAGATGCATCATAGGCCCCCCAACCCCCTATAATTAAAGCCTTGGCATGGCTTCTGCATAAAAGATACACGACCTCTTACAGGACTGTGGATAGATTGCTACCTTCCCTAATCAACTGCAGATATCCCTGTGCCATCTTAACAGGAGAACCATCAATGGCAAGCTGGTGAGGGTTACAAAGTGCCTAGGGTTGAAAATCATTCATTTCTTCTGAGACACATGCATATGAAGAGATTGTAGATATATGTCAATTAAAGGAACCATTGATTTTTGTACTCCTAGGCTCCTCCATCCTATGATGTTTCTGGCTGCGAGTAGCATTCTTTGTTGCTCCAATCTTGCCTGCTCATCTGATAATAATCTTCAAGGTTAATCATTATGTTTCAACTGATGTTTTAGACTGTATGTTTATGTCCTTTGGACCTCAAATTCGTATGTTGAAGTCTTAGCTCCCACTTCAGTAGTATTTGGAGGTGAGGCCTTTGGGAAGTAATTTCTGCTAGACTAAGTCATGGATCAGGCCTTTCCCGTGGATTAGTGTGGAGGTTTGAATCTGCTTGGTCCAGGGAGTGGCGTTACTAGGAAGTATGGCCTTGTTGGAGTAGGTGTGGCCTTTTTGGAGGAAGTGTGTCACTGTGGAGGTGGATCTTTTTCCTAGCTTCCTGGAAGTCAGTCTTCTGCTAGCTGCCTTTGGAACAAGAGGTAGAATTGTCAAGTTTTCTAGTGCCATGCCTGACTGGATGCTGCCATACTCCTCCCATAATAATAATGGACTGAACCTCTGAACCTTACTGTAAATCAGCCCCAATTAACTGTTGTCTTTTGTAAGAGTTGCTGTGGTCATGGTGTCTCTTCACAGCAATGAAATTAGTGTAAAAGAAAGAAGGAAAGAAAGAAAGAAAGAAAGAAAGAAAGAAAGAAGGGAGGGAGGGAGGGAGGGAGGGAGGGAGGGAGGGAGGGAGGAAGGAAGGAAGGAAGGAAGGAAGAAAGAAAGAAAGAAAGAAAGAAAGAAAGAAAGAAAGAAAGAGAAAGAAAGAAGCAAGAAAGAAGCAAGAAAGAAAGAGAGAGAAAACACATCACACCTCCTTCTCCCTCTGTGCCATGTAAAGCTGCAGTGAGAAGCCAACCCTCAGGAATCCAGAATGAGAGTACTCCTCATGAAACTTACTGACAAATGCCTTAAGCTTAGACTCAAAGGCCTCCAAGCTGCGACACGCCGTCGATCAAGCTATCCAGTCCACAGTAAGCATCTTCTATGGCAGCCCGGCAGACTTAGAAGTAGGATATTTCAGGGATAGTCTCTCATCACTGAACCTTTCTCCATAATCTTTGCTGTTTTTAAAACTCAGCATCCACTATCACAGATCATCAGCATTTAATGGGAAATGCAAGAGTTAATGCCACTATTTATAGGATAGTATTCCACACATCCTAACAGCAGTTTTAGCACCAGTCACTGTAATGGAGCATCTAGCAGTTTATTCCCAAATTGTAAGTAAAGAAATGAGGGCCACAAAAAGGGGCTTAACTGTACAAGCTGCAATTGGAATCCAAGGTCTGGTAGTTCCAGAAGATTCCAGCAAGGCATCTAGGTTAGATCATCTGAATTTTACTAAGCAATTAAGATGCATATGTAAATTAATTTTAATACCCTGATGCTATAGGTCAGAAAAATAAACACATAGAAAAAATACTATAATTGCCTTCTGTGTATCTACCACCTAAATTGTATGACAGTTAGGTGTCTCTCCTCACTGATTTTGGGTTGTTCATTTGTCTTTGTTTTTGTATTTTTGAGACAAGGTTTCTCTGTGTATCCCTAGCTGTCCTGGACCTCACTCTTAAGGCCAGGCTGGGCCAGGCAGTGGTAGCACATGCCTTTAATCCCAGCACTTGGGAGGCAGAGGCAGGTGGATTTCTGAGTTTGAGGCCAGCCTGGTCTACAGAGTGAGTTCCAGGACAGCCAGAGCTACCCTGTCTCAAAAATACCAAAAAAAAAAAAAAAAAAAAAAAGACCAAGCTGGACTTGAACTTGGAGATCCACCTGCTTCATTGTTTTTAAGGTTTAGAATAAAATACAATAGTTATAGCTTTGATCTCATCTTTCCTTCCTTTACTTTTCTTCAGAGATAATGTCTGTTCTGGAATTGCTGATCACAACTGTCTATGTTTTAGAAAGCTTTAGTGTTGGTAAGTATATATGTATAGTAATATTAAATATATTTTTAAAATATGCATAAGGCTATTCTAAAAACACACTGTTTTATGTTAATGTAACTCTGTATTATTTAAATGTAAATAAGCTAGTTCTCCATTTTTGGGAGGGGCAACGAGTCAATGAACATTCATGCATATGTGTGTCTGTGTGTGTGTGTGTGTGTGTGTGTGTGTGTTTGTGTGTGTGTGTCTTAATCAGGGCTTCTATTCCTGCACAAAACATCATGACTAAGAACATCATGGCAAGTTGGGGAGGAAAGGGTTTATTTAGCTTACATTTCCACATTGCTGTTCATCACCAAAGGAAGTCAGAACTGGAACTCAAGCAGGTCAGAAAGCGGGAGCTGATGCAGAGGCCATGGAGGGATGTTCCTTACTGGCTTGTTTCCCCTGGCTTGCTCAGCTTGCTCTCTTATAGAATCCAGGATCACCAGCCCAGAGTTAGTATCACCCACAAGGGGCCCTCCCCACCTTGATTACTAATTAAGAAAATGCCTTACAGCTGGATCTCATGGAGGCACTTCCTCAAGGGAGGCTCCTTCTCTGTGATAACTGCAGCTAGTGTCAAGTTGACACACAAAACCAGCCAGTCCAGTGTGTACAAACACATACACACATTTATATATATACCTTACTTACCCTTCTACTGCTGTGATGAGACACCATGACCAAGACAACTTATAGAAGAAAGAGTTTATTGGAAGCTTCCAGTTTTAGAGGGTCAGAGTCCATGACTGTCATAGTTGGGAGCCGGTAAGCAGGCAGGCACTCACGACATTAAATCAGTAGCTGAGAGCAGTTGATCCTCCAGTAAGAGGCAGAAAGAAAGCTAACTGCAAATGGTGTGAGCTTTTGAAACCTACCTCCTGTGATACAACTCCTCCAATAAGCTCATACCCCTAGTCCTTCCCAAACAGTTCCATCCAAGGATTCAAGTAGATGAGGCTATGGGGGCCATTTTTATTTAAATCACCATAATGTATCTTGTGAACATGAAAGGTTATTGTCTAGTTTCCATGCCTAGAGATGGAGAGTGTTCATTTGTTTTGGAATATCTCTCTATGTAGACCAGACTGGCCTCAAAGATCTGTGGGACGGTGAAAGGCAGCCTAGTTTCTGGTTGAGCTAGGTTTAAAACCCCTGTGACCCCACAGGTGATCTTGTAAGGGACAATAGGTGTTTTACCACGCTCCTAGACACCAGACTCCTGACAGGAAGCCTCAGCTCTCCATAAGTTTGTGGCCATCAGTCACGTAAGGGCAACACCCCAAGCCCCTCCACAGGTAGAGAATGTGACTACAGATCACACAGCTTCAAGACAGATCTCTGTTTTAATGAGGTACCTAAAGGCCTGAAGGTCTTAGCCAATTAAGCTCTCCTTCTCAGACACCCCTTCCTCCCTGCAAAGGGTATTTAACCTCAGGCCCATCCTGAGAAAGTGGGGTACGGTTTTCTCCTTGCTACTCTCTGCCATGACAATAAATGCCTTAAAACAATGGACTGTCTCTGAGCAATTCTTCCCCCCACCCCCCTGCTTTTCCCTTCAGTCCCAAGCTAGATCCAGACGGGGGGGGGGGGCGCAGTCTGTTCTCACCTCTTCTGAAGCATCCAGTGGCATCTGGGATGCCCAAGAGTCTGAGAACCTGACATCCTCGGCTTCCATGCAGATCTGGGTCCCCCAAGCCAACTCTGTCAGTGTGAGGGGACCTCAGACTGCACTTCCCCACCCCTGGAGCAGGGTTCTGCGGCTTCTCATAGCTCAGCACCTTCCCGGTGCCAGCGCTGGGGAATGAGCAGTCAAAACTTCCTGCATCCCGCCCAAGCCCTGAGTGGACACAAGATCCCACCATTTAACCCACAGAGATCTGCCTGCTGCTGCATGCCCATTGCTGGGGTTAAAGGTGTGTGCCACCACACCCAGCTGGAGATGGAGTTTAAACACTATTTTAACCAAGTTTTTGGGTTACATTTTAATCATCTCAAGCAGTGTTGTTCCTATCTAGGGAATTGTTTCACCACCTGAACATAAATCAATAAAAACCTTGTTAACAGTAATAAAACAACACACTCATTACAGGTGATTTCCTATGTGCCTGGCACTGACGTGGCTCATGTGACTTCATTAATTTAATATTTGTAAAATGCACATTTAATGTACCATGCTCTCTAATTTCACTGGACTGGGCAGGAAGAGACCAATGAGTGACATTTATGCTTCCATCTTCTTGGTTAAAGTTAAATGACCACAACTAACTGCAAAGGAAGCTGGGAAATGCATCTTTAGCTAGATGTCTATGTGCCCAGGAAAATTTTAGGGACAAAGGTAGAGAGATGGCTCAGTGGTTAAGAGTACTTGTTGTTCTTGCAGAAAGAGGATCTGGGTTTGGTTCCCAGCACCCACATGGAGACTCTAGCTCCCAAGCATCTCATACTCCCTTATGACCTATGTGGGCACCAAGCATGCACATGCTACACCACATATAGGCAGGCAAAACACACAGACATGGGCTAGCATGCCAACAAAGATTTGTCTGTTTTTTTGTTTTGTTTTGTTTTAAGCAAATCCAATGGTCTTTACCTTTTACTAAATTTTCTGCTCACAGAGCTATTTCATTCTAAGTAACCTGTAATGGAAATATGAAATTAGCATCCTACATAAGCACATACATTTCTTATTGTTATTGACAGTTTTCTGGAAGGAAGTTGAGCTTCTACTTACTGCAAGTTCAACCTACTATAGTTTTATTTAACCAGTAACATAGACTCAAGCATTCAATGGTTCATTATTTGCCTTTTGAGTAGACTCTATCTCCTTCCATGGTCTTCCAAAGGACATAGCATCTAGCAGATGAGATTCAGCCACGGATATGAACCTAAAAAGATACTCAGCTCATTCCAAGTAATACGCCCTTGTCAATGCCTACTGTTTGATAATTTCTGGAATCACAGTTTTTGTTTTTTTAATTAGTTGTTTGTAGGACTATTAAGTGGAAAATTTTGGATTTTTTTGAAACTCAGTTGCGTCATGTGATGTTTTTCTGGAAGCTGTCTGTGAGAGTTTTTTTTTTTTTTTTTTCTGAAACAGACACATGTTGTTTTGCTGAAGCGGACTTTTGAGAGAGACCATGGTGTTTGGAAAGAGTATAAATGGAACCCCACAGACAGTGAAAAAGGATGCTCTTACATCACCAGCTGTGCAACATTTCACTGGCCTTCACTAGCCGTGCAATGCTTCGCTGGTCTTTGCTGAGTTGTTGGTCTTCACTTCATAGAGAGAAACACACTGAAGAACTTCTCATAGTATTCTGGCTGACTCTGGCCACTTCTGCTGACTCATGCTGATTTGGTGGAGCCTTGAGGTTTCTGCTGAATCTTGCCACCACTACTGATTTTATATTTGGTCTTTGCTATCGAACTGGACTGCTGGTATCCTGACAATGAAGAGTGGAATCACACCAAAGAACTATTTCTAAACAGTCTCTCAATCTGCTTTTCCTATCAGCCTTGTTTTTCTCTTATCTTTGGTCAGTGGGCTAAAA
>JADRCD010198486.1:0-14107 GCA_019843815.1 Montemys delectorum | reverse complement strand
ACACACACACACACACACACACACACACACACACACACACACACTGAGAGAGAAAGAGGAGAAAGAGAGCTTATCAATGTATATGTGCAAGTAGCTGTGTCCTAGATCCCTTCGATAGGCCTTGTGTCCCTAGTCTTTGTCACACCCAGTCTTTCCCAGGCTGGGGACAGAGTCAGATGGCAGAGATTAGAGGACTGAGGGAAGGCAGCGACAGGAGGGAGCTCCTGAGACCCTGGGCCTGTGTAACCCCTCTCTGGCCACCTAGGCACAGAAATGAAACAGCAGAACAGAAGGAACTTCCCTTCAGGGTTTCTCCCCAGTGGCCACCTGAGTCTGACGCCTGCTGAAAACCTGTTAGAGCTATGGTACCAGGGGTCAGTGGCACCTTGGATAACTTACCTAACAGATCAGAAAGAAAACTACCTTTTCCCGACAAAGACTTGACTCTGTGTAGAATGTAGCTAACTGGTATGCCCAGCCAGGTGCCTGGCTGCACAGCTGTAATCGCCTCTGCCCTCCATCCCCCAGCTCCCAGGAGAAGAACGACATTATCATGGACTACACAGTGAAGCCTAATCTCTGAGATAAATCTCTTTAAAAGTGTCTGGAACTTGGCTTTTGTCTATATACTTAGTCAATTAGGAAGGGCACAGGCATGTGTGTGCCGTCCTAGAGAGCCAGAGCCCAGGCCCAGGGAATGGTGGCTTTTTATTTTTTACACTCACAGATGTCTAATATTCAATTTTAAGGTTTTTGTATTTTTTTCTATGTAAGCCCCCTTCATCTCTTCAAACCAGTAAAGTCTGCTACAAACATAGATGTCTGTGCTCATGTGATTTCTTTGTGCAGGAATGGAGTTCTGTGCCTGTTACAGAGCACACAGTGCACAGGGTGCACACAGGGCAGGTGCACACTGGAGCACACAGACCAGCAGTGTGCATAGGGCAGGTGTGCACTGGAGCACACAGACCAGCAGTGTGCATAGGGCAGGTGTGCACTGGAGCACACAGACCAGCAGTGTGCATAGGGCAGGTGCAGACTGGGATAGGCCCTGCTGAGCCAAGCTTATGGGAGTAGGAACTGAACACAGCGCTGAAGAGTTAGAATACTCTTGAAAAAAGGGCATCCTAGGAGGGTGACCTTGATTCCACAACAGTACTGGGCACCTTGCTCAGATCGACCGCTGTACTGTGATAAACTGGACTAGTCTGGGCTTCAGAGAGGCCTGATGCAGAAGCCCCCGCTGTAGCTGCTGCATCTTTGTCCCTTTGCTCTCAGTCCTGAGAAGGGATGCGGGAGGCCTTGCCTGGATGACTAGGCCTGCCCTTCTGTGGACATCTCCCTCCCTGGACCAGACTCAGGAAGGACAGCAGATTCTTATTTGGGTTAGGAGTTGGGGACATGACTTAGAGGAGAGTTGGGGCTGAGAAGAGAAACTGTGATCAGCCCTGTGCTGAGATGTGGTTAGGGAAAGGTTTTGGGGTCAGGGGAGATCAGTTTGTTATGCCTTGATTCCAAGGGAAACCCAGAACAGCTCAAGAATTGTGAAGTCCACTGCAATTTGCATAAGAGTCTCTTATTTCAAGTCTTGACTCAGCCTGCAAACCTCCCTATAGCGTAGAAGGTCCGGAGTGCAACTTCTATACACTTAGAGAGAGTAGTTAGACTTATATAGCATTTACATACAGAGTAGGTAGAAATTCCTTGAAAGCTTAGGGTGAAGGGGAGGGAAGGCGGGTGAGGTAAGTCATAACTGTTTTGATAGACACATAGTCACACAGAATAAAACCACATTTCCCAACTTTCATTGGAGTCCAGTTTGGCCAGTGGAGGTAAGCAGAAGTAAGATTTCCAGGAGTGACCAAAAAGGTAGGGGCACATTCTTTATTCTAGGGAATTGTAGGGAGTATGACGTGTTGGCTGGATGTAGTGTAACTATGTAGCAGTCTAGCTACATTGGACTCTGAGATGACCTTAGACTGGTGACTACTGAGGACAGAGCAGAAAGTCCATAGTGTTACACTGCTCTCATAGATTTCATGTGAAATACATTTTTTCATGTTTAAGTCATTTCATTATGGAATGACACGTTAGTGTTTTTGGAATTAGCAGTCAAACAATTCTATCCCACGAAGGTATTCAATCTGGTAACAAATTTGGAGGCAACACAGTTAAGGCAAGGAGCCATGATGGCGATGATGATGATGATGATGATACCTTTTTTTTTTTTTTAAAGATTTATTTATTATACGTAAGTACACTGTAGCTGTCTTCAGACACACCAGAAGAAGGCATCAGATCTCATTACAGGTGGTTGTAAGCCACCATGTGGTTGCTGGGATTTGAACTCAGGACCTTCGGGAGAGCAGTCAGTGCTCTTAACCACTGAGCCATCTCTCCAGCCCGATGATGATACCTTTTAAGACAAAACTTGGCATCCTGTCTCAGCCTTGCAAAGGCTTCCATTACAGGCATTCACCGCCTCACTCTGCTCCTCCTTGCACTTTACAGTTCACAAAGCCCTTCTAAAACATTCTCTAGCTTGATGTCCACAGCTACACTTTGCTCCTGCAGACACTCTTCACGGATGAAGAGGTTGGAAGACCAGTGACTAACCTCAGCGAGCATTATGGCCTCAGTATGTAATGTCCCATGTGTTTGAACACTTGGTCTCCAGCTGGTGGCGCTGTTCTGGAAAGTTACAGAGCCTTGCTGGCAGTAGTATCCTAAAGTCAAGGCTAGAAAGTTACGGGGCAGCACAGTTCCCAGTGTCCTGATCTACCTAGAGGTGACTGAACTGTGCCACCAGTTCCACCACCTCCGGCCTGAGCAGGTCCTGTTACCCTATCTCCCACAACATCCTGTGTTCCCTCAAACCATACCTTGCCTCTCTTTGGTTTTTTTATCACAGTGGCTAGACAACTTTCATACCTGGAAAATACACTGCAGACCTTCTGCCTCCCTTGGCGCCTCAGCCCGCTCACATCAAAGCAGGTGGGCTGATCGTGGGTGGTCAGGCTTTGCCTGAAGCTGGGTGAGAGACTGGAAAACCCAGAAAGGATACAATGTAGCGGTGGGAGGAGTTCTGTTGTGGAGCACTAGCCTAGCACACGTGGCCCTGGCTTGCATCCAGGAAAACAAAACAGAAAATTAAAGCAAGAGGAAGAAAGCTTTTTTGTTGTTGTTTTTTGTTTTGATACAGCAAGCAATCACCTTGTGATAAAGTGGTAAAGTAAGTCTGCCGTTAAGGATGATCTGGTGGCCAGGAGGCTGTGGAGCTATCAGAGAAGACAAGCAGATGACCAGCTCCACTGGAGGGAACTATGTTTGCCAGTTGGCAGCCTCGGGAGCCCACTCAGGAGCCCATTCTAGAAGGAAGCAGGAGTCCTCAGATGATTAGCCTGAGTCTACTGAGTGTTCTGGACCTTCTTCTTCTTCTTTTTTTTTTTTAAATACAATTTTTAAACGATAAGGTTTTGTTTTGTTTTGTTTTGTTTTTTGTTTTTTTTTTTTCCCAGTCCTCTCACCTACAAGGCAAAGCGGGGAGTTAGAACTTTGCCAATTATTTTCATTCTGCCTTTTCCCTTTAGTTACATTGTTTTGAGACAGGATTTCACATAGCTCCAGTTGGCTTCAAACTCACAATTTAACTAAGGATGACCTTTAACTCCCAACCCTTTCAAAGACTGGGATTATAAATATGTGTCACCAACCTTGCCTTCAGTAACAATTTAGAAGACTTCTTTCCAGTTTTGAAATCCAGCTCTGAGAGCTGACACCAACACAGGGCTGGTATATGCCAGTTCTTTGGCCACATTGTACAAAGGTCAAGTCCTGGCTTAAGGCTGCTTACCCCGGGTTTTCATTCACCTTGCAGACAGCTTTATGTCTTCTATCTCCTCATACTGTTTTTCCAGGTTCTGCTCTGGGAAGCAAGAAGCCCCAGAAATCCCATTCTGTCCTGCCTCCCATGGCCTCTGTAACCTTGACTCACCCACCCCAGCTTGGCTCTGGAGGTACATTAAAGCAAGCCTCAAATGCCTGCTCAAAGGGGGTCTGGGCTCCTCCCACTGTGATCTGCCCTCCTGTTCTTTCTCTTCATCTCTCTGGTCTGAGATTCTTGGCTATGCTCCCTAGCTTTGATATTTGCTTCTGAGTTCTCTGATTTGGCAACTCATATTCCCCTGTAGCTTTGGGGGCCTCTGGATTTTGTTGGTCTGTCCTCTGTCATGTCCCCTGCTCTGATTTTATGTACCAACTTGGCCCTTCATGAGGAACATTCTCTCTGGTTTGGGCTCTGCCAACTCCTACTGCTAAGCTAGGATTGAAAGTGGCCTTACAGTGGCATTGGGTACCCTAGTTCTGCCCCTGACCCTAGTTAACCCTTGAGGGAGACACACGTGCGCACGCACACGCACACACACACACCCCACATCCCATAGCTCTCTGTTCAGAAAGGCTCTACTCTCTCTAGCTGCTAAGGATGCAGCTGAGAAGAAAATCAAAGCCCCTGCTCTCAAAGACTATTCAAAAGTCACAAAGTCTAGCCTATTAAGTCCACTTGAAAATGGCTGCCATAGAATCCACTCCCTAACTAATTTTGCGGACTGTTCTCTATTAGAAGACAGAGACACACAATCAGCAAATGAAGTGAGCCAGGAATGACGGCAGTCCTAAGATCTTCGATGAAGGGCCAGCTATTGTGCTCCGTGGGTAGTGATGGGATTGAGCCGAGTGCAATTCCTGGTGGAAAAGAGCCTGCATGAAGCCAGGTGGTCACTGAGGACCAGTAAACATATCCAGGTGGGGCTTGTGCCTGAGTGACCCTAGAACTCTGGAGTTATAAGGTCTTGCTGCCTAGTTTTGGGACTTTACACTGGCAGATGAGTCCTAAGCATGCTGAAGTTTGAGAAGTCACTGGGCCGGACTATTTCACCAACTGCAGAGGCAACTCCACTCCCAGGCTATGATGATAATTTTTGGTGATTTCTTCTTCTAAATGGAGCAGGCATTTGGGATGGAATACAAGAGCCTCCTGTCCCTGGGAAAGGTCTGTAGTTGAACAGTATAGTCATTGCTGTGAAATTAGGTTTCCCTTTCAAAAAGAGATAACAGGGGCTGGAGAGATGGCTCAGTGGCTAACAACAGCACTTGCTGCCCTTGCTGAGAACCTAGTTCAGTTCCCAGCACCTACTTGGCAACTCTCACCCACCTGTAACTCCAGTTTCAGGGGATCAACTCATCTCTTCTACTGTGGGCATGTGGTGCAGAGGCATGCACACAGGGACACAACACACACACACAGAATAAAAGTAGTAAGAAAAATCTTTTCAAAGATAACAAAAAAATGAATGAAAGAAAATGAAATTCCAAAAAGTTACTTTGACATATAACCCTTTTTGCTTGTTTTTCTATAAGGGAATCTAGCAATGTAGCTTCCCTGAACTAATTCATGATTCTAATTCTCCTGCCTCTGTCTCCATTGTGCTAGGCATATAGTACCATGCTTTGCAACACATAATCTTTTCAAATGTATATATTTCAAAGAATAATATCATTATGTATGAGTACTCTGCCTTCATGTGTGTCTGTGCACCACATTCATGCAGTGCCCTCAGAGGCCAGATGAGGGCATCAGAGAGCCTGAAATTGGAGTTTCTGAGAGTTGAAAGCTGAGAGTTGGGTGTTGGGAATCAAACCCCAGTCACCTGGAAAAACAGCCAGGGCTCTTACCTACTGAGCCACCTCTCCAATCTCCTTTCCATTTAAAAAACAAAAAACCCTACTCCATTGCCCATGCAGGTCTCATTCTTTGAGAACTGCAAACGAAAGCCAAGAGGTTGGGCTCTGCTGTATCCCTTTGTAACTTAAAATTATCAGCAGGGTTTTAATGTCTGAAGAGAATTCTCCTTTTTTGCATGGGAAAGAATACTTGAAGATCTTTGTCTATTTACTTGTTTTGAACAATTGAAGGACAAGTTTTGTTGAGGTCAGCTTGCACACCATGTTACTTTGTGTATCAAGCTAGCGTTTTCACTTTGTCTCCTTCCCTTGCTCTTTGATTAATGCTCAGTTACCTCACAGGTCCTCTCAGTGTTTAATATCACTTACAAGCTTAATTAAATTAGCTTAGACTATTTAAAGTAATTAAACAGCTGGGCACGGTGGATCACAGCTGTAATTCCTGCACTGGGACACTGATGAGTTCTACACCAGCCTTGACTACAGTGTCAGATCTTATCTCAAAAATCAAAACAAGCAAAAATTTAAGAAAGAAAAATATAAAATTTAGCATTTTAAACATTTACTATCTAACATGTTGTCTTAGGGTTTTATTGCTACGAACAGACACCATGACCAAGACAACTCTTATCAAAGGACAGCATTTAACTGGGGCTGGCTTACAGGTTCATCAGAAGCTCAGTCCACTATCAACATGGCAGGAAGCATGCTAATGGACAGGTAGACATGGTGCTGGAGAAGAAGGGAGTTCTACATGTTGATCCGAAGGCAGCCAGGAGGACAGTGGAGTTTGACACTGGGTGAAACTGAAGCAGCAGAGCTGTAAGCCCACCCCTACAGTGCCACACCTACTCCAACAAGGCCACACCTCCTAATCTTGCCATTCCCCTAGGCCAAGCATTCAAGCACATGAGTCGATTAGAGCCAAACCTATTCAAACCACCAGGTCTTGTGGGGAGCTGTCCTAAGATCCCGCCCATTTCCTGTTCCAGCTTGTGGTAAACAACTTTCCATCCTTAAGCCAAGTCTCTTTACCTGCCCAAGCAGAATGCTAATTGAGTTCTTGCAAAAGCACCAATCAGGTTTGAGCACGTAGTCGGTTCAGGTATTTAAGCAGCACCCAGCTTGGGCTCAGGGTCTTTCTCGCTTCAGCAAATGTAGGGGCTCCCAATAAAGTGTGATCGAGAAGAATCCTGTTGCCGAGTCTTCCTTGCTGGCGAGGCGGGTGCGACAAGTGGTGCCGAAACCCAGGAATCAAGAACATCTGTGGCACCTTGAGAGGACCCCTGATGGAGAAATCCACGGGAGGATTCAGAACTTGACACACGGAGCGGTGGTACCGGTAAGTTCCTTTCTATCGGTAAGACATGAACCTTGGTGTTGATTCTCTTTTTGTTGCTGGCCTGATTGCACTCTGGATATTATGGGCAGGAATGAGATCCTTATGGTACCTGGTGTGTTCTTGCCTTGAAGACGAGAAGTGCGAGGAGGTTATGAAAGAAGGGCAACGTAGGTTGATATCACACCAGGATAGGATGTCAGAAACTGAGGGCAAGGTAGAGAAAAGGGAACTTAAGGAGAAGAAGTCCAAAAGGGACAAGAAGCCTGCAGAAATCAGCGGAAAAAGTAAAACTAAGAAGGGTGCCCTGCCTGACCGAAATTTGTATCCGGTGTTGGCAGAGTTTGCTAATATGCAAATTGAGAGCTCAGATGATTCAGAAGGGGAAGAAGTATTAGATCCAGAGGATGAGCCTGATCCAGAGGATGAGCCTGATCCAGAGGAAGCAGCAGCGGAGTATGAGTGGGAGCGATACAGACCAGATAGATCAGGTCTGACCGCCCCACCTCCATATGCTCCCTTGCCTGGGATACAGAAACTGAGTAGATCCGTGCCATCTTGCCCAGCCCCCTATGGGTGCAACTTGGCCAGACCCGGCACATGGAGTAGGGTCACTGCTGCATTCCCAGTATTTGAAGATCCACAAAATAATACAAGGTATCATGAGCCAGTAGGGTACAAACAAATTAAAGACTTGGCCGAGGCAGTGAGAACTTATGGTCTAGCCACTAGTTTCACCACTGCGCTGCTGGAAAGGCTCGCCTGTCACGCTATGACCCCTAGCGATTGGACAGGGGTCGCAAAAGCATGTTTATCCATGGGTCAATATGCAGACGGCAGAAACCATGAGTAAGATAGTAGAAC
This sequence comes from Montemys delectorum, assembly GCA_019843815.1. Taxonomy (NCBI): domain Eukaryota; kingdom Metazoa; phylum Chordata; class Mammalia; order Rodentia; family Muridae; genus Montemys; species Montemys delectorum. Next base: position 6,162 of record JADRCD010198486.1, on the reverse strand, counting down.
AAACCGCCTTGGCCTTAACAACTCAGGAAGAGTTCAATACACACCTTACTTCTGGTTTGTTGATAGCTAATCAAAGGATAGATATATTGCAAGAGCAAGTAGAAGAGTTATTTAGGGTTATTCAAATGTCTTGTGTCACGTCCTTTAAAAATTTGTGTGTTACTCCTCTGAGAGTTAATTTTTCTCAGTCTTTTGAGCAGAGTCGTCTCCTGTCTGAGTATTTGAAAGGAAATTGGTCACTGGAAGCAGAGCAACTTTCAAAAAAAAAAAAAAATTGACCCTACAGATCGGACGACTGAATGGGACTCGACTGGACCTTCTGTCCTTGGAGGATTTTACCTCCTGGCTCTCTTCTGCATTTTCCTTCTTTAAAGAATGGGTGGGAGTTTTTCTTTTTGGGGCTGCTCCTTGCTGTGGCTTAGTGCTCTGCCTGTGGTTGCTCTGCAAACTCAAATTCCGTCAGCAAAGAGACAAGGTGTTGATGGCTCAAGCGTTCCTCGAAGTGGAACAAGGCACTTCTCCCCAAGTCTGGTTAGCAGCGCTTAACAAGTTATCCTGAGCCGGCATTAACCACAGCCATAGCACGATGAGGATTTATTCCATTGCACCATGTTTGGTGTGGTTTGATGCTTTTACTGAGCCTCAGCTCTTGCACCCCATTTGGGCTTGTTCCCTTTGCACATGGGAGAGTGAATGCCATTTTGCTCATGGATGTGTTGATATCCTCTATCCTCGATCGTGGGACCCTACGGGAGGGGTCCTGCTGGATCGGACATGATATCTTTATATAAAAGGAAAGGGGGAGATGTGGGGAGCTGTCCTAAGATCCTGCCCATTTCCTGTTCCAGCTTGTGGTAAACAACTTTCCATCCTTAAGCCAAGTCTCTTTACCTGCCCAAGCAGAATGCTAATTGAGTTCTTGCAAAAGCACCAATCAGGTTTGAGTACGTAGTCAGTTCAGCTATTTAAGCAGCACTCAGCTTGGGCTCGGGGTCTTTCTTGCTTCAGCAAATGTAGGGGCTCCCAATAAAGTGTGATCGAGAAGAATCCTGTTGCTGCGTCTTCCTTGCTGGCGAGGCGGGCGCGACAAGGTCTGTCTAAAGCTGACTTGAAAATCTAACAAAATATTCTACACTCAATATTTAACACTAAATTAATTTAATACTAATCAAATTTTGAAATAATTTTAGGAAAACAGTGCTATGGCAATTAATTTGAAAATGTAGAGAAAACAGACAAATTCTTAGAAAATAAAACCTACCTAAACCAATTACAGGGGAAAGGAGCATTTATATAGCCACTAGAGAGTAAATAAGGAGTCATAGTGTTTCCCCCAAAAGAAAGCAACAGAAACAGTATTTTTCTAGAAAGTTCTACCATACAAACAAGAAATATAAACCCACTAGGAAAATAGCTCATTGGTAAAGCCTGTGTGAGATTCTGAGTTCATTCCTATGAACACACACACACACACACACACACACACACACACACACACACGCTGAAGGAGGGAAACAAAGTCAGACGCATTAATCCAAATTATTACAAATCCTTTGAGTAAACAACCCCAGGCAACTTTACCAGCAGGGGAAAGCCAGGAACATGTTGATATGATTCAATAAAACATGCAAATGTAGAACAAAATCTGACAATGGTTTTAGAAAAAAAGAATCAAGACCACCTTCCAGTTCTTCCTAGGACCCAAAGCTGATCTTCTTAGGTTAAAAGGGGAAAAGGTTACAGTTGTCTCAAAGGAGCAAAAAACTAAAACAACAAAAATACCCTAGAGAAATGTAAACATCCATTAATAATTTAAACAAAACAAAACCAAAATCTCTCTAAGTAGGATTATAAGGGACATTTAGTGACCTAATAAAACCTACAGTGGGTGGAGAAATAGCCAGAAGACCCCCTTACAACTTCAGGAAGAAGAGATGAGGGTTGTGCTTTCCATGAGGCTAAGCATCCTTGGAGAGGTGCCAGCCACAACAGCCAGCCAAAGGAACAGAAGTCTAAGAACTAGACACATTGTTCTGCAGGGCTTGAACCATGAAAGAGAAGGTACAGAGAAGGTGCTATGGGTCTGGGGTCCTTCAGAGATTCACCAGTCTGACTCAAGTTTTGCTTTCAGTAAATAAGAGGCTTTTTTTTTATTATTAAAATGAGACTGACCAGGACCAACCCAGAGAGAGTTCTCTAGATAAGGCCCAGGCTATTGCTAGCTAAAGAATTATACAGGCAAAACCTACAAAGTTACAATTTTTGGAAGCCAATGTAACTTATATCCTGCTCGGGTGCAGGCATAGTTTGATTTTGAGATATGTCTAGCAGGCACCTCTGCCATGCAAGCAAGCAGGCAGACTGTACAAAAGCAGAACTTAACAGTTAGCCTGTATAATCTTGTGACCCATCACTTTGTAGGAATAGCTGAGGCACTGAAATATTTTGCAACATTCAGCAATTTTTTTAGGAGTAGCTCAACTGTACCAGGAAGTGGTCCATCTCAGGCTACCTGACAGGGTACATTCAAGATAGAGTAATTTCCTCAGAGCTTATGCAAGCTAAAAAAACAATTTTGTTTTTACAAGCCTAGCACAATAAATTTATCCTCTAAACACAATGTTCACTATTACAAAGTCAGCCCTCTTAGGTTATTTAGGGATGTAGGACCAATGGGATATTTTGAAATTTTTTTCTTGGCATAGGAACAAATCCCTCCAAGTTGTAATTAGAAAGAAGCCTGGTACAAAGAAAGCGACACCCAGGGAAATACCATTCACAAGAAATTCAAACCTTTTACAGAAAATATAAAAGTACATTTTTTCCTTACAGGAAAACATTGGTATAAATATATATGCACAATTTGTTAATATTTTGAGTAAAAAAACAAATATGTGTCTCAACTCTTTTCTCACATTTTTGTAAAAATATCTCCATACCTTTGAGAGTAGGTCAAAGAGCTGCTCAACAGGCCATAGATGGATCAGTGGTTAAAGTGTGGATCGAGTTCAGATCCCAGGACCCACTGGAAACACACACCTCTGTAATTACAGCTACAATTTCTTTCTACTGTTTTCTTTCTTTCTTTTTTTAAGATTTATTTATTACATACACAGCATTCCACCTGCATTTACACCTGAAGGCCAGAAGAAGGCACTAGATCTCATTATAGATGTTTATAAGCCACCATGTGCTTGCTGGATATTGCACTCAAAATCTCTTGAAGAGCAGCAGCCAGTGCTCTTAACCTCTGAGCCATCTCTCCAGCCTGTTCCTACTATTTTCTAGGGTGGAGTTCAGGGCTTGTGTTATTGCTAGGATTGTAACCAAAGTAGTAATGTACCTTTCTCAATGGATCCTATTGACAATGGTGAGATTCTATTTATTCTCCTAGGGCGATTCGTGAAGTGGTAGCAGTTATACTAGTTTGCTCAAATATTGAAACTGAACCAACCATTCCACCCTTCATTCGCTCTGAAGGAAGCTCCTCAGGGAGAAAGGCCACTAATAAGATCTCAAAATGGTCCCTGAAACTCATCAGCTTCACTAGGCTCCTTCCCTGCCAGGGAGCAATAAAAGCTGAGAGTCCCTCTCACATGAAAGGAAGCTGAGCTGCAAAGAAGACTCTCAAAAGAGCCAACCTCACATCAGCTGTCTGGAAGAGGTTTAGACAACCGAGGCACCTGGACAGGACATTCTCCAGCCTGGTGAGCCATCTGCAGGCTGTGCAGTTTCTCCAGGTTCCCAGCTTTGTGAGCTGTCACCCATGCTGGGTGGGCTTTGGTGAGGCAGCTGTCTTTGAGTCATTTCTGCTCCTGTAAGTGACCCCTTCCCCCATATCCCTGTAAGTGACCCCTGACCCATATTCCCTAAGTAACCCCAGTAAAGCTTTATTGGTTCACCAAGTAGGACTCTGGGAGTATGGGCACTTTGGTCTGTCCTGGTCTCCTTATGCAGGGGAGAAAATAGTTTTGTCACACAACAGTACCTACTAGGTTTTAGAATTGTAAAATTCTATTTATTCTTTGTAATTAGCAAGCCTACTATGTGTGAGAAGATATTTTGAAGGACACTAATATTTCTATAATTGACCATAATGGGACAGTTTCCCAAAGGACAAATGTACCAGTCAGGACCAGCTGAACTGTGCTGAGGGGATTGAGGTAACCCTGTGCTTTGCACAAGGGAACTGAACTTTGTATAGATTCATTCAAACTTCCCACTTGGGCATGGGAGTGCTCGGAAACCCTGGACCCAGCTGGGCTTGGGGAGGGATTCCACCCTCCAAAAACGTTGATTTGCGTTCTTTCAGGTGACATCACAACCAGCTATGGAACCTTGAAGGCTGTGGTTAGGGGCAATCCTCTGGGTCACATATCGTTTGTGAGGTTGCCGCCGCCGCTGTGTTAGCTGCTAGGTTTAGGCTTGGTGTCTTACTAGTGATTAACTAAGACAATTAGTCCGATATCAAAGTATCGTATTTAGTATGGGTATTCAGCTGGTTACAGCGCCCAAGAAGGATGATTCTGAGGAAGTATTCTTAGAACTCCTTGGAGTTTCCCAGAGTGGACCCCTAGTGAACTGCCAACATCTGACTATTATTCATCAATCAGTTTCCAATATTGACAGCTTGATTATCTCCATTCTTTGACTGAGCCTGACGTGCAAAGTCAACTCGGTTTATAAAGAAGGGCTATTCTGAGCCTAGTAGGTTTCCCACGAGGGACCAACCATCTACAGGAAGAAGTGATTCTTCGGATATAAGGGTGAACAACCCAAGAGTACCCACCTGCAGCCAGGCACAGGTTTGCTTTCTCTTGGAAATTAGAAAGGCAGTACTATACCAGAGCCAACACCCCTGAGAGGGCAATCCAAGCAGTTCTCCATGCGGTAACCTAAACAGCCTGGGGTGGAGATGAAGCCCGAAGCTTCAGGAAAAGTTCAAAAAAGGAAATACCAGGTAGAGTGGGACAGAGACAGACTCTGAAGCTTTGTGACAAGGTCCAAAATGAAAATGCCAGCATGGAACAGGGATGGTATTTAAAGAGCCCAGCAAAGCTCAGAAGAAGACCCCTCAGGAGCACTAAGACCTACAGCTTTGAAGAGAACAGCAGGGCAAAGTTCAGGTATGGAAACCCCAGGAAGAGAGTCCAAGACAACTGAAACCCCTCGAGTGTAGCAAAGGTCCTCCAGAGCAGGCAGTAACAGAGAGGGAAGCCTGCTGATGGTTGCAAGGGTCACAAGCGGCCCTATTGTGTCATAGAGGAAAATGAACAAAGCCACCAAAAGGAAAAGTAGGGAAAGTTGCTTCAACACCTTCAATGTCACCAAGATGTGAGGTCCGACCCACAAAGGCCTCACCCAGTCCTAACAAACACCTCGAAGATCAAAGGTGGCCTGTCAGGGCACAGTCAGGGATCAGAAACAACTCAGAGAGATCGAGAACCATCTACTGTTGTTATAGAAGAATGTCTGTCACCAGACAAGAGAGAGAAGAGGTGTTCTCAAGAGAAATCTGTTACACAGAAGAAAGGTTGTGTAAACCTTGCTGGAAGAAGGGGAAGAGTTTGGAGCCAGACTTACCGGGAACAGCGGCTCAAATCATCCTGGGTAGTGGCAGAGGCGATAGCTTACTCCCCAACAAGATGGCAGTACTTGCGGCAGAGAAAACACCTCTCACAGACCAAGAAAAGAGCCGAGGAGTGCATCAAATCCTTGACATTACAGAGGACATGGAGAAGGAAATTAAGAGTGCATTCGGTCCAGGACCCCAAGAGGACATCCTAAGTAGCAGATTCAAGCTGCACATCACCCGAGGAGACATCCGGACCTTGGAGAACGGTCAGTGGCTCAATGACGAGGTCATCAATTTCTACATGAACCTCCTTGTTGAAATGAAAACCGAGGCTACCCAGCCCTTCACGTGTTTAGCACTTTCTTTTACCCCAAGCTGAAGCACAGCGGTTACAGTTCTGTGAAAAGATGGACTCAAAGAATCAACCTCTTTGAAAAACAACTTATCTTGGTACCTATTCACCAGGAGGTACATTGGAGCCTGGTGGTGATCGATTTAAGAAAACGAAGCATCGCATACCTCGATTCAATGGGAAAGCCAGGAAGTCTATCTGTGAGACCATCTTCCAATATTTACAAAATGAGAGC
>JADRCD010198485.1:10425-23275 GCA_019843815.1 Montemys delectorum | reverse complement strand
AAAAAAAAAAAAAAAAAAAAAAAAAAAAGGAAGGGATGGGGGAAGGGAAGGAGAAGGGGAAGGAAAGAAAAGAGAAATAGAGAAAAAGCTGTTTGAGGCTGGGAATGTAGCTCAATGGAGAAGTGCATCCTGGATGTGCAAGCTGTTGGATTCAATCCCCAGCACAAGAGAGAAGGTGGGAAGAGAGAGTGAAGGAACACAAGACAAAGTGAGCATGCTCAAGAACAAGAGAATACTAGAGGAGAATTGTATTGAGTGGAGAGGTTTTCACATCACAGATGCTTCACCAATGACTCGGGCCCCAGAAACCACCTGGGTGATGGCAGCAGCATTCAATTCCCTGATGCTGGCGATGGCTACAGGGTGCACTCAACTGTAAAAACTCAAGAAGGCCACCCTTGAATGGGTGCATTTTAGCTTAGGCAAATTATACCTTAATAAAGTTGGGTTGAAAGTCTATTATCCAGGACTTAATTATTCAGGTTGGGGCAAGTCAGCTCCATTAACTCCTTTCATTCGGTTTAAACTGCCTGCATTGCAGCTTCCCCATTAATTCTTATAGGACATAAAACTTAAAAAAAAAAATTGCCAGTGTTGTTCAGGTGAGTCTACCTTTCTACTTTTCATTATCTGTGATCACTTGCTGGCTTGACAAGGTACCCTAATAAACTTGTCTGTGGCTCTTTAAAGTTGACATCGGGGGCTGGAGAGATGGCTCAGCAGCTAAGAGCACCGACTACTCTGCCGGAGGTCCTGAGTTCAAATCTCAGGACCCACATGGTGGCTCACAACCATCTGTAATGGGATCTGATGCCCTCTTCTGGTGTGTGTCTAAAGACATCTGCAATGTGCTCATATAAATAAAAAATAAATAAATCTTAAAAAAAAAAAAAGGTGGCATCATCAGCTGAGGGTATAGCTCAGGGTGTGGCTGAGGGTGTGGCTGAGGGTGTAGCTTCTGTACCCTATGGTGGTGGTGGTCCTAATATTGATAAATTACTAAGTGAGCCACTGGGGTAACGTAAAAGGAAAGCGAATGTATAAAAACTATGGAAGTATCATTTATTATAAGAAATAAAATGTGTATGTACTGGGATGGGGGTGCTCCACAGAGATACAGCCACGCTGCTTACTTGAAATGGAAGAAGCATTTTTGGGAACTGTTGAGAAGTAAATAGAAGCAGGCAGATTGACACTCTAGGCAAATTTTGCATGCACGCCGGTACATGGGGGACACGGCCATCTGCACAGCTCCAGATTTGGCTCTATTTAATCCCATCTATGTGTGTTTTAGAAAACACTTTCTAGGAAAGTACAGGGCTATCTGCTGAAGCTCCTGCGCCCTCAGTGAAAGGCTTCCTGGGATCCTCGACTGACTTCCTCTTAACACTTCTTCACGCTGTGTTGGATCTAGCTAAGTCATGCTGAATCTTTAGCTGTTTAGACAAATATAACTTGGTGATAAAGAAATGTCACCGTCACAGTATACAGCGAGTGGTATACTGCAATGACCCTGCCCTTGGGAGGCCGAGGAAGAAGGGTTTTAAGTTCAAGAAGAGTGTGGACAATTCAGTGAGACTGTCAAACGTTAAAAAAAATCAATCAATCAACAAATAGGGAGGACTCACAAGCAGATGTTTCTGTAGCATCCACTAGCTCTATATTCAATCCCCAGTATTGAAAAAGAAGGGAAGAACATGGGGAGAGGGAGGGGGAGAGGGACAGGGAGGGGGAGAGGGGAGAGAGGGAAGAGGGAGAGAGGGAGAGGGAGGAGGAAAGGGACAGGGAGGGGAGGAAGGAATGTGTCCACCAAGGCCGAGCACACAAACCTTCTGAAACTTGACTATCCAAGAACAGCATTCAAATATGAAAATAACACGGGAAGATCAGAGCTCTCATCCCTTGTCACATCTTCCACAGGCCATTTGAATAGCCAGCACTTTGGCAATTATTCAGAGAACCTAGACTTCTGGTTCCTGGTCTTTACAAAATCTCACATAGCTTTCACTGAGTCAAAAGTTCCATTCTCTTTTTAGCAGCAGGAAAGGGGGAAAATATTACAAGTGACTCAAAACAAAGCTATCCGAGTGTGCATCGTTAGCGGGCGTTTCCAGGGCAACCGAAGATGCCTGCGATGCCGACTCTCGTGACCGACCCTGCACGGAGCTTGGTTCATTTATTTTAGACTCACCCTTACAGTAACAGATACATTCATTTTAGCACTAACTTTAAATTGATGTAATAACACAAACTCAATAAATTAAAAGGCACTGATCTGAGCCAGAGAAGTGGCAGGTTAAGGCACTGTCGCCAAGCCTGCCATCTCTGTTCAATCCCTGAGATCCAGGTGGTGTGTACTGTCCTCTGACCTCCACAGGTGTGCCATGGTACGCAAGCACCTTCCATCAACCACACACACACACACACACACACACACACACACACACACACACGCAAATTAATGTAATTTTTAAAAAGTACTAGTTTGGTACAGGGTTAAAATTTTGTACCTACATAGGTAGATAAACAAAGGTGAAGCTAAAATGGAAACCATCAATGTTAACTCATGAAGATTATGTGTAATTTTTTCCATTTCCTCTAAGGTGGCCCCATACTACAGCCTGGGTAAACATGAGAAAGGCCTGGTATGCCCATTTTGAGTTTGTTTCTTGTTTTTTTGTTTGTTTGTTTGTTTGTTTGTTTTTTCTTCTCACTAAAAGGATATATTTTTTGAAACAGTAAGTATTCAGGATTGTGGAACATGTTTTTGGCCGTGAATAAATCCAAAAGTTCTGAGGACTAGCTAAAGGAACACAATCAAGAACATACTCAGGCTGGGCACAGTAAGGCGCCTGAACCCCAGGACCTTGGGAGGATCAGGAGCTCGACATTATTTGTCTTGGCTGTATAGTTCAAGGCCAGCCTGGACTATGTGAGACCTTGTCTCAAAAATGACGAGGAGATGAGGCAGAGGGGAGAGAGAAGAAAGAAGGAAAGGAGGGAGGAAGAGGAGGAAGATGGAAGAGAAGAGAGGAAGAAGAGGAAGTGACAAAGAATGGAGGACAGGAAGACGGGAAAGAAAGAAAGGATAAGATAAAGAGAGTCGGGCTGGTGAGATGGCTCAGCAGGTAAGAGTACTGACTGCTCTTCCGAAGATCATGAGTTCAAATCCCAGCAACCACATGGTGGCTCACAACCACCCATAATGAAATCTGACGCCCTCTTCTGGTGTGTCTGAAGACAGGACAGTGTACTTATTTATAATAATAATAAATAAATCTTTGAAAAAAAAAGATAAAGAGTCTTGTGTGCCAAGAATGACAATCTGTGCATACACGAAAGAAAGGAAGGAAGGAAGGAAGGAAGGAAGGAAGGAAGGAAGAAAGGAAGAGAGGAAGAAAGGAAGAAAGGAAGGGGAAGGTGACTAATAAACAGAGCATCGACTCTAAACACGTGACATACCTGGCAGTTTCCCATGGACCAGGCAGTCACCTGACTGCATCCTCCTACCTTGATAATTGTAAGAGGTAATTTCAAGGAATCTTTGTCCCCATCATTCCACTACTTGTATAATCCCCCTGTCATAGGGCTCTGACTCGCATGCAGAATAGGTCAGTGCGTAGCTACCACTGAGCGCTCTATCTAGCTGACTTGAAGTTGCAGGTGACAACACTCAGAGTGGAAGCCGCTCACCCAAGGCCACCCAGCTTCAGCAAAGTCAGGTACTGAGAGTCTCACCTAGGTGGTCCAATTCCTGACCAGTGTTCCTAACACTAAAGAGCAACAGAAAACTCTAACAGTCCATTAGGGCCTAGCCTGGCTTGGCAGATGCTGGGCTCCCTTGCAGTACAAATACTTTCTCAGAACCAAGGTAGTCTGAAGGGGAAAGTTTGTAGACAGGAGATACTAACACAAGAGTGAGAGAAAACATCAACAAGATGGAACTATGCTCAGACTAAACCTCCAGCACAGAGCACCCAGAGGCTGTACACATAGCAACCATTTCCAGAGCTTTAAGAAAGGAGTTATGCATCCCAGTGGTATAAATTACTGCACACAAGCCATGAAATGCATTAGACTGTTGACAGTCTTATGAGCAAACCGTATTTTATCTCTAACCTACGTGTTGTAAGTTTTTAAAGGTGAATAGCTGCCATGTTTATAATGAGAATAAATGACATTAAAAACAAAGAAGTTGTCTGAGGAGGAAGGGAGGGGAGGAGGGAGGGGAGGAGGGAGGGGAGGAGGGAGGGAGAGAGAGAGAGAGAGAGAGAGAGAGAGAGAGAGAGAGAGAGAGAGAGAGAGAGAGAGAGCAGGCAGGGAGAACAGATTGAAGTCATAGTTTAGAAAGTGAAAATGTAGTAGCAAGCATGAAGCCACTGTTTGACTCCCAACCCTACAAACAACAAGGACAGAACTAGAGCCATTTCACCTACAGCTGGGTCATTTAAAGAGTGCTCAGAATAAGAGAAGACATAGAGAACCCAACTCAATCACCCAGAAGGAATGGGAAACCAAATTTGTCTCAGGCAGAAGAAACAATGAATAACATTGCAACAAAGATCCCGTAGATCCCAGGAGCCAAGATACCTGCTTAGTCTCGCAGGTCACACCAGCATCCAGGCTGTCACCGGCCACTATTTCTCAGCAACTTTTACTTCCCAGAGTGATCAGTGTGGTTTCCTGCTCTCAACTGGCCAGCCACAGTGGCCTGCTGTGACTTCCAGACGAGGGACTATGCTCACTTTTGGCAACCACTGTATGACAGATCGCCAGCAACTTACTGTCAAGGGGCTTGTTAATAAGACGGAAAGCTTTGCATGGCCAGCTTTGTGAAGCACCGATAAAGACTTGACAGCATCTACTAAGGCCTTTCTTAAAAACACAAACAGATTCTACGTTATCCCCACAGCATGCCACTCTCAGGTGACTTCCTTGCCAATGTACACTCTTGGACCACATGTTGAGAATTTTCCTCAATGCTGGGAATGCCTAGGGGAGTAACAAGTTCAGGAGCATCACTGGTCTGCATGCTCCAGACAGGAACATAAAGATCTGACAAGCTTGCTTTCCAAGTACCATGTACAGCAGTGATCCAACTGCCACTTGGGAACTGTAGGGCGGGGTGCCCAGAAATGCCCTCACCTCCCAGGAGGAAGATAGCCATGATATTCATAGGCCACAACTGCAGGTGATGCTAACTGGAGATGCTGACAACTGGCCAGTGTCTCTCTTTCCTCTCAACACGTTCCCTCTTTTCCCATGACAAGAGAGGCCTACAAGAATGCCCAAGGCCCTGCCCCACCAAGACTGAGATCACATACCACCCCTAGGTCAGAAGGTGGCATAGACTCAGGGGCATTCCTGGACATGAATTCCTGGTTTCATGTCTTTGTCCGGAGCACAATTCTCTCCCATAAGTTCCTGTATAAATCTCAAGCAAAGGCTGCTGTGTAGACCATGCAGTCCGTAGATCTTTACAATGTGAACTCCTGCCAAACACTGCGTGACCTTTTGGCTGAATAAGCATCACTTATGTCATGGAGTGCTAAGCAGTGGCAGCCTCTGCCTATCGGCCCAAAGCAGTGACTGTCAGTGGGATTAGGCTCTAGAGCTAGGTTCATACTGCCACGTTCCAGCTAGCTCAGTGGGGGAGAGCGTGCCAAACATGCACACGACCCTGGATCCAACCCCCAGTACCACCGAAAGCTCGGGGAGGCACAGTTACCAGCCTTCCACACTGCTATGATCCCCAAAGCCACACGACAACACAGAGTCCCTTATTATGTAATAATGTAATGCAGAAATTAGAGGCTTCAGAAGGCCCACACTCAGATGACAGGGAGTCTGAAGGTTACCCCACCACAGACCTGTGGTTCCAGGCACAGCATCGGCAGGGCTTACTGTACTCATCACAAAGCACCTAGGAAAGGCACCTGCTAGGCACATGCATGTGCCAAGACTCTCTCTGCAGGCAGTTCTAGGAGGAGACTCTTCTCTCACAGAACAGGTTACTTACTGTCTTTTATTCAAACAAAAGGGCTCAGCCATGTGGCTGAAGGGGTGCATCGATGATCAAATAAATAGGAGCATGAATTTTTAGTGGCTCTACGTATCCGTTCACTATCCCCACGTGACTCTACTGCTGACCTGAGTATAAAGAATTCAGCAAATAAGGGGCCTTGGGGGAGGTTCCCATCACTGACCTCCCTGGCCACGGCTATCAGTGATCCCATTGGGTAAATCAGAGATTATAGTTTGATTAATTTCGTTTTGACAGCCAGTCACCAAAGCAGACAAAAGGTGGGAGGCATAGAAGCTCATTTTCTTCCACACCACCATGGAATCTCCTCTCAGGATCCGGCAATGCAAACACAGCCAAGCGCCCCCACACCATGCCTGGACCGGATTCTGACCACTAATTAGTAAGCACAACGTTTAAGGCTTTCTCTTTCTGATTTGAAACCCAGGGTCACCTAAGGCATACTGCAGCCACCTTACTCTCTGTTCAGCAGCAAGACCAGGTACAAGCCAGCCTCACTTCCCAGAGCCCAGTCTCTGGGTGGCAGCTTTGAGACCAGTCTGGAAAGTCAACTTCATCAAGCCCAGACCCCTCAGCCTTAATTACTCTTCCTTCCATGTCCTGCCTCTACCCTCATCCTGACTCCCCATCTTGCTCTTTTCTTTGCTTCCAGGGTGAGATGGAGAAGCAATAGCTCAGTGAGAGAAAGGAGGGGCAAACCAAAGAGCAAGACATCTGCTCTTCCCTTAAATCTCTGTTGCTGTGAGAAACCCACACACAGAAGCAGCTTGGGGAGGACAGGGTTTCCTTTTGTTTGCAGCTGACCGTCCTTCATGAAGGATGTCAGAGCAAGAACCCAGAGGCAGGAGCTGATGCAGAGCCCACTGTGGAAGGCAGTGTACTGGCTTGCTCCTCATGGCTCGCTCAGCCCGCTTTCTCTCTCTCTCTCCCTCCCTCTCTCTCTTTAAAGATTTATTTATTTTATTTATATGAGTACACTTTAGCTGTCTTCAGACACACCAGAAGAGGGCATCAGATCCCATTACAGATGGTTGTGAGCCACCATGTGGTTGCTGGGAGTTGAACCCAGGACCTCTGGAAGAGCAGCCAGTGCTCTCAACCGCTGAGCCATCCATCTCTCCAGACCTCAGCCTGCTTTCTTAAACCTCCCAGGACCACTTGCCCAAGAGTAGCACCCCCCTCAGTGGACTTGGCCCTCCCACATCTATCATTAATCAAGAAAATCCCCCCACAGACTTGCCTTCGGGCTTATCGGGCGGATGGAGATATTTTCTCAGCTGAGTTTCCCTCTTCCCAGATGATCCTAGCTTGTGTCAAGTTAACAAAAACAAAACAAAACAAAAACAAACAAGCAAAAATACTAGCCAGCACACCTGGGCTCCTCGTTTACAGTTACAAAACCAGGGAGCTTGAAGGCAGCCAAGATGATGCACAGGGCGAGGGGGAGGGAAGGCCACCACATGCATGTGTAGAGCACTCTGCAAACCAGACAGGCTGTGGTGCTCTGAAATTTCCCCTGCACCATCCCCACACCCTGGCTTCATTCTTTATGCGCACACATAGAACGATTCTTCCCACAGGTGATCCGGATTCCAGATACAAATTCTTCACTAAATGAATGACTGCCAGCCACCCAAGGGACATGGAGCACCCATAAATAAGGAGTTCCCTCTCCACAAAGCACATTGTGCCCATTCAAGGGAGCCATGTGCATGCTATCTTATCAGCTGAGAAGTGGGATGTGCCTGATGGAGAGCAGGCGGGAAGGCACTAAAACACAACTTGTGAGCTAGAGAGAAGGCCGGGTGGCTAGGCCACATCTGGTGGCTAACAATCACCTGAAGGTCCAGTTCCAGAGGGATCCGAGGCGCCTATCCTCCACAGGCACTAGCACCCAGTCAGCATATTCCCATACACATAATTAAAAATAACAAAACAAGTCACTTTTTTAAAAGGCACACCTCATTTAAATGAAAGGTCATCAGAAAACACCTACAGATAAAATCATGAGACTCTTTATTTATTCACTTTGAGGCAGGGTCTCAATGCAAAGCCTGAGCTGACCCTGAACTGGCAGCAACTCCCCTGCCTTAGTTTCTCCAATGCTAAGATTACAGTACTGGGGCACACTCCACTTCCCTAAGACTTTTTTTTTTTTTAATTGCTATTTTTAGGTACTAGAGAGGAACTTCTTTGCTTAAACCTGAAATGAATAAGAAGCCACAGGAGAAGCAAAGCCAGGTCAGCCATCCTCACGTGTCCCAGGGAAGTAAAGATAACACACAACTGTCCCACCGCCCTCACCTGTTTGTATTCCCATTATTCCACACAGTCCTGGAAACTGAGGCACTTCGAGTCAAGTTAAGTTTTTGTCTGGATTTTCCAGCTAGAGTGTGAGAGACTCAGACCCAGAGAAGCAAGCGGCTTGTCTCCCAAGCCCGCACCTCTGGACCGGACAGCTGCATATGGTAAGGAGGATTATAAATCCGATCTAACTTAGAGCTGTAAAGTTGCATTTTCTGTATGGATATTTTTATAACTACCGTGTAGTTGTCAAGGGTCACATCTGTACATGACACCCTTGCCACACCATGACAGAGGCTTAGACGTGGCTCCAGGGTCTAGGCTAACGTGCAACTGTGTCACGCACGTCGAACATGGCTGACGCATTCAGACCATAAAGTTGATAACTTATATCCCAATCTCTACAGAGACTGTGGAAAAATAAACATGGATTTTTACCCCAAACATGGGGTAAAAGCTGTGGTTCGGATGCAGACCAAGCAGCTCTAATCTGAAAATCTAAAATCCCATATATTCCAAAACACAAAACTTCTTGAGGGTAGTAGCTATGTCCCACGTAGGAAATTCCACATCGGACCCCATGAGACAGGCAACAGGCAGCTCACATGTTCACTGAAAATATTGCATACCTGCAGGCTACGTGTATAAAGTGTAGATGAAACAAATGAATTTAGTGTTTAGACCCGGGCCTCCTCCCCATGACGCCTCATCACGTGTACATAAATATTCCTCAGTTTGACAAAGTCAGAAGGCTAGTCCCAAGCATTTTCTACAAGGGATGCTTAATCTGTCCAGGGTAGCTTACAATGATTTGAATTTTTAAAAAAATTCTGCTCAAGGTAACTTTGCAGATGATAGATTTGCTCAATGTGTCAAATTACACAGAGAAAGACAGCCTGCTGTTTAGAAAATCCAGTGTTGGGCTAGAGAGATGGCTCACTGTGGAAAGGAAGTACTGGAGCTGATGACCACAGTTCAATCCCTCAAACAGAAAGGGAAAACTGACTCCCTCAGATTATCCTCTAGTGCACAGACACATACACACAAAAAGAAAAAAGAAAACGTAAAATTGTAAAATAAAATTCAACATAATATACAGGCAACTCCTTGGTCAGGTTTTTTGTTTTGTTTTGTTTTGTTTTTTGGGGGTTTTTTTGTTTTGTTTTGTTTTGTTTTTAATCTTAGGCTGGCCTCCAACTTCTGGGCTCTAGCAATCCTCCTGTCTCAGCCTCCTGAGTTAGCTGGGACCACAGACACTCACCACCACATCCTACTGGCCAATGTTTTAAGCCAGTAAAATCCTATAACCATCTGTTCTCTGGAGTGGCCAGAGGACCCAAAGAATCTAAGAAACTCAAAATGCTTCTGGTCAATAAAATAAAGTTCAGAGACATAGGGGTGACTACAACTGCAGACCACTGTCCAGGGTGACCTAGACTAATGTTTCCTTCAGTCTCCAGGAGAGGAGAAAAGGAATATCTCAAAATTTTCAGTAAAAGGAGGTGGGCATAGTGACACACATCTTTAATCCCAGCACTTGGGAGACAGAAGCAGATAACTCTGAGTTCAAGGCCAGCCTGGCCTATGCACTGAGTTCCAGGACAGCCAGGACTATGTAGACACCATGTCTCAAAAAATTATAAATTTTAAAATTCAATAAAAGTAAAATGGTCAGTGTTAAATTCTGAGGTTATCCCTTCCCCTGGTGCCAAGCTGCCCTTTACTCAGGGCGGTCTCAGGACAAGTGGCTCTTTGGTCTTAATGCTGCTTATTTGGAACAATTTAAGACAAATTTGGAAAACTCTTATGTCTTATTTCTAGTGGTTTGGGTTTTTGTTGTTGTTGTTGTTTTGATTTGTTCTAATTCTCAGGTCTGAAAACCTAGGATAGCTGACTGTCAGTCTTGGGGGAGAAAATAGCTGGCTAAATAATAACATGACTAGAGAATATTAAAAAGGAAAATATTGTTTAGGATAACAGTAGACCAGCAGTTCTGGAAAATTCATTTCCATTTCTTAACTCATGTAGGCTGAGTCAATGTAGACTGGTAAATACTAACTAACTTGATTATCAAAGACACTTCAAGGCTCCAGACAACTTTTTAAACAGGCACTACCATGCTAAAGTTTCCCATTTGCTCTCTCTTTGTAACTCTGTATCAAAACTTCAGATATCAAAACTTCAGATCTTTACCCCGGCTCGTGCTGCTTAATTGAACACCACTGTCTTGATTCTTGCTCCCTACCTCCTTTCTGAGCCTGCCTTTGGAAAGCAATGGCCTCCAAAGGAGAGTTCTCAGGACCTTTCTCGTGTTAATAACACTCTTCCTTCACATTCCAATTTGTACCTGAGTCCTGCGCTTCAGTTAACTACACAGAAGCAGTTAAAGGTAGAGAGTGAAAGCCCGTACCAAAACCCTACTCCATCAAAAACCTCTCAGCCAGCTTCAACTACAAATCTTGAGATGTAGTGTTCTTTAATTTACGTATACTGCTGTGTACCTGAGTCTTTATGTGCATGTGGGTGCAGGTACCTGTAGAGGCCAGAAGAGGGCGTCAGATCACCTAGCACTCCAGTTACAGGCAGTCGTGACTCATCTAATGTGGATGCTAGAAATGGAACTCCGGCCTTCGTAAGAAATTTTGTGTGCGTGTGTGTGTATGTGTGTGTGTGTGTGTGTGTGTGTGTGTGTGTGTGTGTATTCTAATTTAAATTTTTTAAATTTTGTTTTAAAATACTTATTGTATTATTTTAATTAAGTGTATGTACATGCAAGTCTGTGTATGACTATGTACATGTGTTTACGTGCCCAAGGAAGTCACAGTATCATATTCCACTGGAGCTGAAGTTCCAGGCTGTGAGCTGCCTGAAGTTGGTCTTGGAAAACCAAACTTAGATCCTGTGGAAGATCTGAAACTACTACGGCCCCTCATATTTTTAGTTTTTATTTATGTGTATGTGTGTATGTCTGTGTAAGCACATGCCATGTGTATGCAGTTGCTCCAGAGGGCCAGAAGAGAATCTCAGATCTCATGGGACAGGAGTGATAGGTGACTGTGAGCTGCCCAACCCAGGTGCTGGGAAACAAACTCAGTGATTAGCAAGCACTCTTAATTGCTGATCTACCTCTGCACCCACAGCTATGAATCCTTCAACCTTCTCCATCTGGCTGAGCTAGTGAGATAGGTGGGTAGGAAGAGCAATCAATTTTGGACTGTTTCATTAAACTACACATTAGAATGTAAGTATTTTGAAAGGTTTTTTTTTTTTTTTAACCTTTTACAATACACTGCACAAAGCTCTGTGGCTACACCAGCACTCAGGATAAATCTATGTATAAAAGTATTCAAAACAGAATGCCTGCATCGCTACTCACCATTCACCCACCCTGCTTCTCCTCTGAGTTTCCCAGCTTGAGGGGATATAAATGTCTGTGGTCACTGGTAATGGGTGTACAGGGTAGGGAGTGTCTCTCAGAGCCAGCACACACACACACACACACACACACACACACACACAGACACACACACACACACAAAAGCCAACTGCAAAGGGCAAAGCCTCCCCTTTCCTCTGAAGCTCCCTACCCATTCCATGTCTAAAAAAAAAAGCGAGAGAATGACAAACAGATGCCTTCCTGGAGCCTGGCAGCAGCGAGGCTCATCACACCTACAGACCAGACTCATAAAGGCCACAGGGAGCCAGAACCTCCACCCTGCCGAAGGAAGAAAATGGACAAAGGCCTGTAACTCCAGCTCTCAAGAAGTGAAGGCAGTAGGCTCTGAAGTTCAAGTCAACCTTGGCTACATAGAGAGAACTCAAGGCTAGCCCAGGCTATGTGAGCCACTGTCCAAAAAGTCTATAAACCAGAGTAAAGGGGCACACAGCACACACATACACTCTGAATTCATCCCATAACAGAAGGCAGTACATAGTGGGGGGTTGGGGGGGAGAATCACTAATGGTTTTTGGCTGAGATCCAAGTGTAGAAATACGAGGGATTAGCTACAGTTTGGTAGGGCTGTAAGGAAATCCTCAGATACAACACAAGCCGAGGTTAGTAGAAAGAAGTAGTAGAGGATCTGAGTTTCATTACCAGCACCATGCCCATAGGCTCACAACCACCCATCACTCCAGATCCAAGGGATCTGGCGCTCTCTTCCGGCCTCCTCGGGTACCTGCATAGACCGCCACACATATACATATAATTAACAACAAACAGAAAACAACTTATTCTTCTTTACACACAAAGGAAGGGAGGGAGGGAGGGAGGGAGGGAGGGGAAAAAAGCTGGGTGTGGTGGTCTGAACTTTTCATCCTAGCACTTAGAAGACAGAAGCAGACAGATCTCTGTAAGTTAGCTTTTATGCTAACAGCTCAGAGAATGTTATTTAGTCTACCCTATATAATGTTTCATGCCTTACTGCACAAAACAGCTACACGTGCCCGCACACAGACACACACACACACACACACACACACACACACACACACACACACACA
>JADRCD010198485.1:0-10415 GCA_019843815.1 Montemys delectorum | reverse complement strand
ACACACACACACACACACACACACACACACACACACACACACACACACGCAAATAGTTTTCATAATGTCCTGCAGGCACACAGGAAAGGCACCTTTCTAGCTGGAGAAGGAGAGAGACAGAGACTCTGTAAGCACCCCAGGCCCCAGCAGGCCGTATCTGGATAAGAACTCCAGTGTCTGGAACTGGTGGCTGTCTTATTTCACTTGACACCTTCAAGCCACGAGTCAGCTACTGCAGATCAACGAGCCTCCCACCACTGGGCCTCCCTGGCCTCCCCAGGACTCCTGACACTCTGACAAGACATGAATTAAAAGGCAGCCCGTTTCAGCTGGTTCATGTGCGCCCACTTTGTCTGACTCGCTTCTGCATTTAAGGGCTATATGTGGGTAAATCCGAATGTTAAAACCTGGAAAACGGGAGCAAAAAACGACCTTACAGATGATCTAATCCAGACATCAGTTGTACCAACAAAGGAACTTAGAGGCAAAAGTGGCCCATCGGTGCTAGTTCAGAGATACAGGTCACAGCAGCACTCAGAATTCTCACTTCACCACAGGGCCATCTGACCACTGGCTGCCCTGTCCTGGGAATGCCAGAGAAGACCTGAAGCAGGGCACTGGGGCCCACGAGTCTGAACCTGGAAAAAGAGCCCGTGTCTCCCTATACGTCAGCAGCCAGCAAGTTCACAGCACCGAGGACACTCACTGACTCCTTCTCCCTTCTTTCTCCCCAACTCCAGGTAAGACAGACACTGAGGGTTTTAATCAGAGGCACGGTGGCTGAGGAGCCCTTGGGCTGTAAAACTGGGTTCAAGCTTGGCTTGTGAGCTAATGGTCTGCAGCAGTGGCTACCCACCGGAAGCAAGTGTCAAGTTTATAAGTTAAGAGAAGTGCAATCTAATTAGGCATTTTTGATTAAAGATAGTTGTTGATGCTGTTAACGCTCCTGGACACTCAACTAGCTGAGCCTTGGGCTGGCTACTCCCAGACACCAACCCAGAGGAAGACAGTATCCACTTTGCCCCTTCCAAATTCCTGACCTACAGAGTCCATGGATGGAGTGACATGGCTGCTTCAACCTGCCGGAAAGCCTGGGAAGCCTTTTTAAAGGGCCAAGGTACACTCTTTTTCACTGTGCTAGTTAGTTTTGTGCCGGCTTGACACACGCTAGAGTCATCTGAGAAGAAGGAAGTCAACTGAGAAGTTTCCATAAGATCAAGCTGTAGGCAAGCCTGTAGGGCACTTTCTTAATTATTGATTGACTGACTGACTGACTGACTGACTGACTGACTGACTGACTGATTGATTAATATGGGAGGGCTCAGTACATTGTGGGCAGACTACCCCTGGGCTGGTGGACCTATGTTCTACAAGAACAGGTTATAGGAAGCAAGCCAGTTAATAAGCAGCTTATCCATGGCTTTGGTGTCAGCTCCTGCCTCCAGGTTCCTGGGATGACTGCCTTAGAGCAGAGTCACCTAGGAACTGGTCAGAGATGCAGATCTTTATGTGGACTGGTCCAGAGCATGTCAGTGACGTAATGTATGTTCAACTTTTCAGGTTAGACAGAAAGGAGATTTGACAGAAACTGGCTTTTTGGTTGCCTTTTTCGATGTCCTCCCTCGTCTGTAGCTCCAAAGAGCATCAACTTTTAGCTTCATGATCATGAAAGAGAATAGTGTGTGGAATACCTTGTCTAAGACGGAATTTGTGTTAGCAAGCTTGGAGGAAATCCCTTCCTATTCTTTTATCATTTGTGTGTGTGCATGCATTCCACATCAGTGAAGGGGGTCAAGGAGACCAGAAGAGCACATCAGATCCCCTGAACTGGTGTTACCAGCAGCTCTGAGCTGTCATGCTGGAAACCAAACCCAGGTCCTCGGCAAGAGTGGTAAGTACTCTTAACCCAAGCCATCTCTCCAGCCCTCCTGCCTCTCAGTTAAGGACTCTAAGAAGACACTGTGACTTATATGGTCATTAAGAGAAACAGCAGTGAGCTCTAAAAATACGGAAATGGCTAAGAAGAGCGAAATTCAACAAACTATTTAATATTAAATTTAAAACTGTGAAAGCCATGTAGCACAGCAAAGTACAAATGAAAGGAAAGCTTATCACAAACCTGTAACTGAAAATATTCACACTACACAAGCAAAGGTAAAGGCCGAAAGGCTGATCTGCCACAATTGTTACTTTTCATTTCTTTTATTATGCTTCTTTTAAAGCAAAAGATAGCTGAGTTCTGGGATGATTCTGTAGGAATACACAAGTTTGCTCTACCATGAGAAACCTTGGTGAGGATAGTTTGGAAAGTACTTCCACTTTCTCAATGACTGTGAACAACCAGTCTCAGGGTAACAGGATATCATTCCTGGTTTCAGTCAAATGAAGGGCCTGGGACAGCAGTCTCAGATCCCTGAACCTTGATGTTAGTGGAGTAAGTCAGCCACTAAAAGGCCAATACTTGAGAGAGGGGAGTTGGTAAGGAGGAGTCAGGTTTACTGATGAGCTAGTGCTCTTGAGAAGAAGGGGGCCCCGGGTGAAAGCTCCATCTTAGGGGACTGATGGTCAGTAAGGGCTTGTGTGGGGAGAAAGGAGAGGGAGACAGGAAGGCAGGAAGGGTACACACTGCACTTGTGGAGGTTTAGGAAGTGCTACTTGACTACTGGAAGTAGGTGGCTGGGTGGGGGGGCTTTGAAATCAGAGTCCAGCCCCTAATGCCTGCCACACTCTCCGCACTGCACTGCACTCCGGCACACATTCCTGCCCTCAGGAACTCTGCCAAGCCTTCCTCCACACATGGACTGAGACCTTCAGAAACCGTTATACAACATAAACATTTTCTGACTGAGGTCGTCCCTGCCAGCTCCGTTGTTCATAGCAACTACACGAAAGTGATTAATACAAGTGATTGGACAAGAGGACTCCCAGGT
Organism: Montemys delectorum; assembly: GCA_019843815.1. Taxonomy (NCBI): domain Eukaryota; kingdom Metazoa; phylum Chordata; class Mammalia; order Rodentia; family Muridae; genus Montemys; species Montemys delectorum. The sequence goes on along the minus strand of JADRCD010198485.1, from coordinate 7,485 downwards.
TCTTTGGCCTGCATCAGCCCGGGTTGACCATTGTTCCAAAATATTTGGGAGACATGGGTTTGTCGGAAGCATTCGGGCTTATTTCAGACCTGGCAATCTTGCTGGGTTCTGTGACTCTGAAGAAAGAGTTAACTGCTAACATTCTGACCGTTTAGGTGGGGCCTCTATTTGGAACTTAGAATTGAAGGGTTAGGCCAAAGAGGACAGAAGGATTAGGGAGTTTGGACGGACAACTTCCAAGAGGGCAAAAGGAATGACTCTCTCAAGACTCAAGAGAAAGAGCAGTCCCGAGTGTCTCCTCAGCCTCTCCGCTTCCTTGGGATCTTCAATCAACAGATACTAACCTGCAACACTTTCCCAGTGAAGTTTTAAGGAGAGTAAGAAAACTGACTGACTCTGTGTATGCTGCTGTCTTGTTGCTGGGTGGTGAAGCTATTGAAACCAGTTCCAAAGACGAATTTCTTTTTATGTTTTTCAAGCGTAAATTTCCTGAAATGTTTTATATTGTGACCTTCTTTTAAAACCCTTTTGGTGAGCCGGGCAGTGGTGGCTGGTGCATGCCTTTAATCCCAGCACTTAGGAGGCAGATTTCTCAGGCTGTTTCTGAGTTCGAGGCCAGCCTGGTCTACAGAGTGAGTTCCATGACAGCCAGGGCTACAGAGAAACCCTGTCTCAGAAAAGGAAAAAAGAAAAGAAAAGAAAAGAAAAGAAAAGAAAAGAAAAGAAAAAGAAAAAGAAAAACTAAAACCCTGTTGATGGATCTCATAGGTCAAACCCACTTGTTTATTTAAAATTTATTTTTGAATTTATTTTTTGGGGGAGGGTTCTTGTGTAATTCCAGCTGTGTAGATGAGGATCCTCCTGCCTCTATCCCCAGAGCCCCAGGATTACAGGCATGTACCACCACTCCTAGCTAAATCAACTCTTGGTTGTTGAAAACTGTTTGCATACAAACTTCAGCACCATTTCCTTATTGGCCTCTCAGCTGTCGGTTCAGGTTAATCTCTCACACTGTTGAGGTTACAATGCGATCTGAGTGTTTCTGTGTGTCCTGGCAATTTCTCAGCTATTCTGTTTCCTTTGCAGAGAACGTTCTGGAAACAGCTTTAAATTCTAAACACATAAACACCATCTCTGCTCCAGCTCCCAGGAAGATCTGGGGAAAAGGCAGCACTGTATAAATCTGAGAAGCCTTGAAGTCTCTGGAATGCCTACTATTAGAGTTAACTTTTTCCTGTACATTTTCCTTAAGATGTGAGTACACCGTTCGTATAATCTTTCCTGCCAGTTGAAAACAATCCTCCAAGTTTTCCATTTATCTCTCAAGTTGCTAGAAGCCGCCAGAACACCACAGTAGCCAGCCCCGGTGGTATCATTCTCATTTTCTTAGGGATTTTTTTTAACAGCCCAGTAGGCATATGCCTCACAATTTCTTAATGAAATTTTTGCCATCATAATACAAAAAACACGATTAAAGGGGGTTCTCTTCCCCAGCATTGTGTCCTAAACACAACTAATGACCTTCACGAATGGGAGTGGCTGACAGCCATCCACAACCGCTGGTAGGTTCAGTTCCAGCCTTTACCTGTGTTTCTCTTATTTCCATTTTTCTGGTTGTGATGTAAGTAGAAAGAGAGGCTAGCCAAAGCTTTTAATAATAGATAATCACACCAGCAGAGAGAACTTACAAATGCTTCCCGTGTTCGGGGAATGAAGAAGCTAAGGACTGAAAACAAAGGCAAAGCACATCCTTGTCCCACAGAAATCAGAGCCCACCCAGGTAAGCAAGGCTGCATATCACAGACATAAGCACAACTCTGCACAGGGGAAGGGGGACAGACAGACGGACGACAGGCACTAGCATCCTCAGGCAGAATTTCCACAACAAACAATCAAGGTGCTATTTTTAAAAGTAGCCCCCAAAAGGTTATCCTGGAAATTATGTAATTGCAGAAAAGAAAAAAAAATGAGCCTAAATTTTGGAAGGCAGGTGGCAGAATCTTCCAGAAGTCAATGCAGTATTTTCAGCACTCTGAAGGCAGGAGGGGCCTGAGTTCAAGGCAGGAGGGCCCTGAGTTCAAGGCAGGAGGGGCCTAAGTTCAAGGCCAACTCGGTGCCAGGGTGAGTTCCAAAAAGCCTGGGCAACACAGTAATAGCATCTCAAAAACAAAATAAACAGAAAGGGTGAGGGAATGGTCCAGGAGAAGCAATGTAAAAGTCAAAAACTAAAAACCAGAGCCTACAATCTTAATAAACCTGTTTTGTTATTTGCAGATTAGATGTTTGTGACTCATTGGTGAGTTATGGGAGAAAGCTCAGAAAGTCCTAACCACCATTTTTAAATGAGTTAGAAGAGAAATAAAATGGCCATTGCATGTTAAGGGGGTACTTATCTGAGCCCTTATAGTACATGTATATACTCAGGTTCAAAACAGAAAGTCTAGTCTGAACTGTGTGCACTTACACACAATTAAACTGGGTGGGGAGCTGGACTGGGGATCGAACCTAACTTGTGGCTTCACAAATGCTAAGCAAGCGCTCTACCGCTGGGCCTCACAGCTTTTCGGGTTATCTTTGAGGCAGAGTCTCAGGTTAGACCAAGGCAAGGGAACTTACTCTGTAATCCACAGCAGCCTCTCCCCCTTGGCTCCTAGGTTAGGATCACAGTTTCGAACCACCACATCCAGGTCCCCCAAACAACTTTTAAATCTCTTAAACCACATAATTGCTTTTTGTCTTCTTTTTAAAAATGAGATTTCAATGAACCCTTATTTAAAAGAAATTAGAAATGTTGGCAGCTGATGAGAGTATCCCATTGCTGTGCTCCTTCAAACTCCAAAATCACACAAGAAGAATATGCCTTCCTACAGCTAGCAAAACTTAAATTTTACCTTATACTCATATAACCACCTTGGTAATAAAGCCAGAGAGGGAGGTAGTGCTCAAAAGGGACCAGAACTCAGGTCCTCAAAACTGCCAAACTCCCAAACAGGGGAGGCTGCTGACTCCTGGATGTCTTGCTAACTTTGTATGACTGTGGGTAATACTTAAACTCTCTTGAGCAGAGAAACCACTCTGGAAACATCCGTCATATGATGTGTGAACTGGAAAACACACTGCAGTTGGCTAAGTAGAGTTCCCACAACCTGACCCTCCCTCCTATGTTTACCATGGTCCACTGTGTGTACAGTATGAAAAAAAAAAAAAAAAACAGGTATAAAATGAACAACTTCCATGACACCTTAGGAAGCTGTCAGTTTGTCTTTTGGGTTTTGGTTGGTTGGTTGGTTTTTGGAAGCTTTGTTTTTTTGTTTTTGTTTTGTGTTTTTTTTTGTTTGCTTGTTTGTTTGTTTCTTGAGACAGAGTTTCTCTGGGTAACAGCCCTGGCTGTCCTAGAACTTGCTCTGTAGACTAAGCTGACCCAGAACTGGAAGAGATTGTCCTGCCTTTGCCTCCCAAGTGCCTGAACTAAAGGCCTACACTACTATGCCAGCTTGGTTTTTTTTTTCTTTGTTTTGTTTGTTTGTTTGTTTGTTTTGACAACAGAAGTGAGAAGATGACTCTGCTTGGCATACTGCATGACATACTCCACACATATGATAGATGGGATTCTCATTCAATCTGCGCCCAAAGAAAACTGCAGTGTCAGCACGGCCCACTCCTCATCCCACATTCCGACACAGAGAACTGCCCAGAAGCAATCTGTGGCAGCAATACTTCTACATCCCTTAATAAAGGACTTTGACCTCACCTTGCCAAACGAACCTAACATACGAGCATCCTGATGCCAGCTGCCTCCACACCTGCACCCTGAGTGGCAGCTATAGCTCCTCACACTCTCGTCATACGGCAGCCTGTTATGCACCAGGTGCTGTATGGGGCCTTGGGTACAAGGGGAATCAATACGAGGTACCTGCCTTGAGGGAGTGCACAGCCTCCAGCAGGACAGAAGTGGGAAATTTACAAATAATACAGCGTACACAAAGGCAAAAGAACACACCTCTGCAATTACCACTGAGCGGTTAAAGCATCTTTCCTCTCTCTCCCCACAGCTCTCCAAGGTGAGGCCCTCTGGCATAAGTGCTCTTGGGTCCCCTGGGTCAAGCCTGGCACCAGCAGGAATTTTGTGTGTGCCTAACAGAAATACTATGGCATTACAAGAAATAAACTGTGTATGTGTAGGTTTAGCATTGTAGACTGACAAACAATATGTGGGTCGGCTATCAACCTGGACCTCTGCAGTGTTCTAATGCTGGGATTTCAGCAGCAAGACAAATACCCTCAGACTGAGAAGCCCTCTCTGATCACTCGGTCTTCCCTGACACAGTCCCACACAAGGTCTGAAAGTGAAGCCTGTTTCTTGTCCTAAAAGTGGATGGATTTATTCCCCCTTGTTCTTATTGGTAACACGAAAGACTTTGACCCAGTAACTCTGAGCGTCTCTGAACGCGTGGGTAATCTTTTGCAACCTCAGAAAAACACTACTTCTTGCCAGTATTTATTTAAGGACCTCTCACTTTTCAGACCTAAGAATTCCCAGAAGATTTCATTACGGTCTCTGTATTCTGCACACTCACCCTTGCCCTGCTCTGAGCTCTATCCAAAAAACGTGGACGACACAAATGAATTGCAAATATACCAGAAAGCACAGTTGTGATTAGCAAGCCACAGCCCAAGGGAGGAATTGTTTCTATTTTTAAACGCACTGTTGCTTTAAGGGGAAGTTCCTTTAAGAAATATGAAACCAAGCTGCGGAGTGGACATCAAAACGTACTTGGTGTCTTCCTTCTGGCAAAGACGGTCATCCTAACCTGAAAGGACCACCCTCGTGTTGACTCCTCTGGGGTCTAGAAACGGAATGACCAGTGAGTACACAAGCAGACCCAGGGAGGCCCCACCAACCACATGAAGAGTTGGATCTGTCAGCTCACAATTAGACAGCACACCACAGTTCAACTCAATTCTTCCAGCCCCAGATAGGGGTCTCCCTGAGTGAGCATGCCAATGGATAAATGTCCAGGTCACTCTCTTCACAAATCCTCACTTGAAAGGATCTAACACAGTGGCTCTAAGAACAACAACCAAGTGATATTTCAGCATTTACCACCAACTATACAAAGTTATCGATTCTCTTCAAATCCCACAAAACTAAACCTTTTCCTATACACAAATGGCAAGGCTCCACTTCATTCTACAGCAGATAACAGCAGCATTCCCTAGGGTTTAAGAGTGGCAAGGAGAACAAATGCCAGTGGTGGGGAGCACATGCCCAGCCTGCCTACCAGTCTGGGCTCCATCCCCGGGAGCTCAGAACGAGTGAATGAGTGGATGAATGAATGCATGGACACACTCACCCACTCACATACATACATAAACACAAACAAACACATACACATTTAGAAGTATTAAAAGAATAGGGGAGTGGGATAAGCAAAACCAAGCCAGGGAAACTGAAGCCTTGGCTCCTAAGAGAAGCTAAAATAGTCTACCTGTTCCCCGCAGGACAGGTTCTGCCCTGGAGAGCCAGAGCCAAAGAAGATAGTCTTCTGAAATAATATGACAAGTTCCAGTTTTGAAAGACAAATAAAATAGCGATATGGCATAGGAACCTATTTAATCTGTAGTTTATTCAACAAATTACTTATGCCCACCATAAAATGTACCATCTACACTGCTATCCATATGCCTAAAAAGACTGTAAAATATTTTACATATATCCATATAGATATCCATATATCTAAAAATATTGTCCAAGGGTACGTCCATTATTGTATGTAAAGATACATACACATCTTTAAAATAACTTAGCCATTGTTACTGTAAGAATCTGCTATAATGGCTACAAGCCACTACAAGAATCTGCTAGGAAATGCAGAATGTTCTCGAAGTCAATGAACACACTGGGCTCAATACAAAAAGGAAGAATCCCCATTCTTACCCCTCATAACAATCTCACCCCCAAATTTAGCAAGGCTGGGCTGCGATGGAGCTTGATTATAGAAAGAAGCAGCTACCTCCATTAGCAATAAAGTAACAAGCCTACTGCACAGTCTGTCTTCAGGGAAACTCTAAAGAGCAAAGTCCACTCATTACGTAGCTCATCAATCAACAGGTGACTTTCAGACACAAACTCATACTCATTTCCAAGCCCGATCTGAATCTCGGTTTTCTTTCCTATTTTTTTCTTATAAGCTCCTACAATACCATACTGAATGAATCCCAACCAATTTCTTCTCAGGGGCTTACCATAAAAATGCCAAATACTCACATTATTTTGCGGCATTTTCCCATACCATCGTATGGAACACAGTAGAATTAATAAGGATCCCACAGTTACGACTTTTCAAATGCAAATGCCTTGCCATCTAGAAAATGCAGCCCCTTTTAACAACCCCCATCCCAGTGACTAAACAGCTCCTGCACAACTTTCCTTGAATATCAAAATTCCCGCATTACTTTCAGACACCATCTCAACTCACCACCTCCAATAACCTACAGATTTTAAATGACCCAGCCTTGTACTAAGGTGTTTGTTTTATAGGCTCCCAGCCATTTCATATACAACATCCCTAAGCAGTTCTGCGAAAGGGGGCAAACAACTTAAGAATCGCAGGAGCTAGACTCCATCAATAGGCCTTGGGTTAGTCATTTGCACGCTTCAGACATCGGCTTTCCTATGTGTAAGATGTGGCCTGGACTACACATATCCATCCGGTCCCTGCTCGTTCTAGGAGCCTGGAAGCCTGAGTGCTGGCCAGGGTTCCCTGCCTAGGAGACATCGCTCTGGATGAGAGGGGAACATGAAGTGATGGGCACAGAGAGGGGAGGGGACCCTGCACTTGCAACCGCTTCCCATATGAGCGTGGGACAAACTTGAAGCCACCCTCGCTAACAATGGGGAGAGCGCACTCGGGTTTTCCGGGCTCAAACTTGGCAGGAGCCGGCGGTGTGGGATTTACCTTTCTCCCTGCTTGGTGTTGGAAGGAGGAGGGTGCAGGACCGTCTGGTTCCCTTCCATCTCCACCACGCACTTGGTGTTCAGTTCCAGCTCTGAAAGCACAGGGGCAGGGCGATGTTGCAAAGTGGAGCATCCACGGCCGCAGCCGGCGCGCGTGGCTCGGTCCCGGCAGGCAGGGAGACGGCGCCCCGGGCACATAGTGGCCGCGGCCAGAGCTTGGGCGCCGCCTCCACCCGGGGCCACGCCGGGCCACGCCGGTGTCCCCGATTCCCGGCCGCCCTGCAGTTTGCAAAGTTGCCCCCCGCCCTCGGCCGGGGCAGAAATGCAAAAGGAGCTGGAGAAAGCGGCTCACCTCTTCGGTTCATGGGCCGGACCCGGACGGCAACTTTTACCTTCGTATCCGACATGTTGGCGGCGCGCTGCTCCGCCCGACGCGGCCCCTTCAAGCGCCGCGCCGCCGCCGCCGCCGCAGCCGCAGCCGCGCGCCCCCCGAGCGCGGCCGCCGCCGCTCTGCCGAGAGCTCCGAG
>JADRCD010198483.1:0-13336 GCA_019843815.1 Montemys delectorum | reverse complement strand
TTGGCTCTGGCATTCCCCTCCACTGGGGCACAAAACCTTCACAAGGCCGAGGTCCTTTCCTCCTATTGATGATTGAATTTTCAATCCTCTACTATACACATGCTACCAGAACATTCAGTCCCACCCTGTATAGTCCTTGATTGGTGTAGAATTTTTGTGGTCTCTTATGTATACTATTCTATCATCTGTGAATAACAATACTTTGACTTCTTCCTTTAAATTTTGTATCCTGCTTGGTCTCCTTCAGTTGTCATATTGCTTACACAAGGAATTCAAACACTATATTGAATATATACTGGGAGAGTGTACAGCCTTGTCTTGATCCTGATTTTAGTAGAATTTCTTTGTGTTTCTCTCCATTTAATTTGATATTGCCTATATGCTTGCTGTAAATTGGTTTTGTTACTCATATATATATACGTCTCATATATATATATATATATGTTACATATATATATATGTTACATATATATATGTATATATGCCTTGTATTTATATATATGTATATATGCCTTGTATTTCTAATCTCTTCAAGACTTTTATCATAAAGGGGTTTTGGGATTTTATCAAAAGCTCTTTCAGCATCTAATGAGATGATCATTTGTTTTGTTTGTTTGGTTTCTTTTTTCAATTTGTTTATATGATGGATTTCATTGACAAAGTCAGTATATATAGCCATCCTTGCCTCTCAGAGAGAACCCTTTTTGATCATGGTGTATGATGTTTTTGATGTGTTGTTGGATGTGGTTTGTGAATATTTTGTTGGATATTTTTGCATCCATGTTCATAAGGAAAATTGGTCTATAATTCTTTTTCTTTGTTAAATTGTTGTGTGGTTTGGGTATCAGGTTGATTGTGGTATCATGAAAATGAATTTGGCAATGTTCCTTATTTTTCTAGTCTATAGAATAATTTGAGGTATACTGACATTAACTTTTCTTTGAAAATCTGGTAGAATTCTGCACTAAAACTACCTTTACCAAAACAAATAGTCTGAAACTGTATAGTCTATATCTTTTTTAAAAGTTTTTTAATTTTTTTAGTTTTTGAACTTCTATGATTTTTATTAGATATTTTCTTTATTTACATGTAAATTTCTTCTTTCCCAGTTTCCCTTCCAAAAAAACAAACAAACAAACAAACATTCGCTAACAAAATCATTTAATGATTAAGAACACTAGGCAGGGGGAGGGGGAGGGAACAGGGTTTTGTTTTTGGTTTTTTATTTTTTTTTCATTTTTTAGGGGGGAGGGGAACCTTGGAAAGAAGATATTGTATGACATGTAAATAAAGAAAACATATAAAAAAAACTACCTTTAACTGGCAATATTTTGGGGGGTGGGATAGATAGGAAATTTTTAATAACTGTTTTTACTACTTCAGGTGTTATACTTCTATTTTAATTGTTTATCTGATCCTATTTAAGTTGGTAAATGGTATCTATCATGAAAGTTATCCATTACTTTTACATTTTCCAATTTTGTGTACTATAGATTTTCAAAGGATAACCTAATAATTATTTGGATTTCTAGGTGTCCTATCCTTCTTTTTTGTTTCTTATTTTGTTACTTTGGATACTCTGTGAAGTGGAAATTTCTGGTTTCTTTGGAGACTCAGTTGTTTTTCTAGAAACTGTTTTATGAGAGGATGTTTTATTCTGAAGCAGACACATAGGAGAATGTCTTGCTAAGAATGGATATGTGGTGTTTTTCTGGAGGCAGCTTGGAAAAGGGGCATGTGAAGTCTTCCTAGAGCAGATGCTTGAGAGAACATGTGCTGTTTAGAAAGGATATAATATAGCCAGATGAATAGTTTCAAGGCTTGATGGTGTTGGTATCTTTTGCCATTCTTTACTGGTTAGTGTTGGGCTTTGCTGACACTAGTTTTTGCTAATGATTTTGGGTGGTATTGGTATACCTTTTGGTCATTATTTGTCATGACTTCCTAGAGAGAAACACATCAAAAACTTCTGTTGGTATTCCAGTGGGTTCTTGCCACTTCCTTGGACTTGGGTCTGTTGTCAAAGTCTTGTGGTTTCTTCTATTGGTATGTTTCTTTTTATTGGGAAATTAATTCCGCTGATATTGAGAGATATCAATGGGGCCAGTTCAGACATGGGAGGAGATGGGGAAGAAGTACAGAGGGTCAGAAATTGGAAAGTTGGTGTGTAGTAGTGGGGGAGGGGGAATTAGGAGTAGCCATAGAAAGTCCCAGATGCCAGGGACCCAAGAGGTTCCCAGGACCTAACATGGAGGACTTTAGTTGAAATACACAACAAAGGAGAGATAGAACCTGTAGAGACCATATCCAGTGGATGAGCACAGCCCCTAGTTTAGTGATAGGGCCACCCACCTACCTCAAAAATATTAATCCATAATTCCTCCTGTCAAAAGGAAATTCAGGACAATGAAACTAAAGGAAAGGACATCCAGAGACTGCCCTACCTAGGAATCCATCCCATATGCAGACACCAAACCCAGACACTATTGCTGATGCCAAGAAGTGTTGACTGACAGGAGCCTGGTATAGCTGTCCACTGAGAGGCTCTGCCAGAAATTTTTAATTTTTACTGATATCAGCAGATTTTTCTTTAGGATTAACACAATCTAAACTATGACTTCCATGGAAGACACACTGCAGTTAAAGCAGCAGCAATGAGGCTATCTGGGGGAGTCAGAAACAGAGCAAGCAAGATCTAGTAGGTCTAATGCTACATTTCTAGCTCAACAAGATAAACTGGTGAAAGGGAAAGATATAAACCTGTGAGATAGTTGTGAAGAAAATAAAATGAATGCAATGAGGAAAACAAGAAAAGTGAGATGACCATACAGCAGGATGAGGACAGTCCCAACACGGAACATATCACATGGGAGGACAGCCCAACAAGGAACTCATCACATGGGAGGATGGCCCAACACTGAACACATCATATGGAGGCCGTAATTTAAAAAAACTTATTTCCAGTTGTTTTTCTGGAAATAGTATTACTAATACTACTTTAAATCTAATGGAATAAACATTTTAAGTTTTTAAAAGCTAGTTTGGGCTTCTAAAATTTCCTACAGATGATTCAGAGGAATTACTGATGGCCAAGTGATATTCTCAACACAGTATTCCTGTGAATTAAATGTCATTATAGTAAAGCTAACCTCAGCATAACTACCAAAAATGACTAATGGTTGCTAATTCATGTTATTTTGTTGGTGATGGTGATTGCGTGTGTGTGTGTGTGTGTGTGTGTGTGTGTGTGTGTGCGTGTGTATAGTATGCTTCCCTTCTTTTAGTTTTGCTGGTGTGAGATTATTTACTTCCTGTGTTTTAATGGGTGTAGTTAACCTCCTTGGGTTGGAAATTTCCTTCTAGCCTGTTCTGTAGGAGTGTTGGATTTGAAGATTGTTTATATTTGACTATATCATGGAATACTTTGTTTTCTCCATCCATGGTGATTAAATGTTTTACTGGATGTAGTAATCTCGCTCACATCTGTGGTCTCATTGAATCTTCCAAGGGAAATCTTAGACATGTGGTTCAGGTTTGATATAACCAGTTAACAATCATGAGGTATTTTTATAAGCATATAATGAAAACTACTATTTTCAACTACTAGTGTCATGTTAACTTTAAATGGATCTTGAATTTATCAATACCTGCCAGGACAAAGGTAGAGAGGAAGTTCAAAAGAGGATTGGATATATTAGAAGCTAGAGAGTGTCCACTCTGTGCCTGATATCTTCATCTGTAAGTGGTAGAGTTGTCCTTTCAGCTCTAAAATCTGGATTTCTGTATTTTGTTGTTCAGAAAACTAAATAATGCAATCTTACCTCATGCCTTCCAACTACCTTACGTGCGCGCGCACGTGTGTGTGTGTGTGTGTGTGTGTGTGTGTGTGTGTGTGTGTGTTCTTTCTCTTATCTAGCATAAATGACCACATGTCTGAGATTTCTCTTGGAAGACAGAATGTCGCTGCATTTCCTCCTCTGGCTTCCACAGATAATCTGCTAAAATTTTTTGTTATGCTAGGGATGTAATATTTACTTAACAAAGTAGAACAGAAAGTAGTTGAAGGAGATATGTAGGTTTTCTTCTATCTACTTAGATATTATCAAGCATTATATTTATTATGTCACTTTTTCCCATTATTTTTCTGACTTTTTGTTTTAAACAAGCAAGAAAGTTTGTTGTCATAAATATAAAATGTAAACATCAATTTTTCTGCCTTATGGTTTGTACAATTTTTAAGATTTATCTGAAAAGATATTTAAGAGACTGGTAAAGTTCAAAACATTTGCCAGACTCATTTATCTGTCAGTATGTACTAGCTTCTTTGGATAAGGTTTGTCATATGATGGAAATATGTCTACTTTCTATTATCTGTGGAGAAGAGCTATCTAACAAGTATTTTATTTGATGTCTACTTTAAAGTCTATTTTCTTCATCAAAGTTTGCTTTCTATAATATATAGGTGATACCTAGTATACAAATGGATTCTTGGGAAATTAAAAATATTAGCATTTTAAAATACCAGATTATCAATGTGTTTTGTGTGCACACAATGTAGTTTGAAAAAATCAGCATTAAATAGTTCAGCGGGAGAAGGGTATATTGACACTCTGAAACTAGCTTGACTTTGGATAGCAATTTTCTTATTGCTTCCCATTGATTAAGACATGCCTAAAATAGTTGAAATTGTTAGATAAACTTCCTTTTTTTTCAAACTAAGGAACATCTTGAATTTATTTTTTACAGACTCAGTACTTAATATCAAAATATGTACTTAAGGTCACAAAAGAATTAATAAGTGTCTAACTTATAAGCTTATTGTAGAAAATGTGCATTACTGGATTATGAAGCAAGAGAGGAAATAAAATTAGTTTAGGTTTGTAAAAGTCCCTTTGGGATCCCCCTTAGAACCTGTCTTCTTAAAGTCAGAGTTCCTGAAATTAAATCTTATATTGGTCAGCATATTTAAGTGATGTGAGTCTCAATTCCTAATCTGTAAAAGAAAAATAATAATAACACATAGAAACAGACCCTTAGTATTGCAATTATGTGAGCAAGCATATGCTTGGATATGTTAAATTCAATAAATATTCATAATTTTATTAAGACATGGTATTTATTTACTTCCTTTTATCTCTTAATTTAGTTGCAATTAAATATAATTAGTTCTTATAGATTCAATACTCAAATTGAATAGCAACAACAAAATCAATTTATCTGTCACAAGTATTTCTAGAGTCAAAGAAGAGTATGAGCTGTGTTTATAATTCAGGACATAATTCTTTACTCCTTTTATAAAGGCATACTTGATTCTGCACTTGGGAAATGACACAGTGGATAAATTGTTTACTGTGCAAGTGTGAGGACTAAGTTCACATCCCTAGTATCTATATACATGCCAATTAGTTGTAGTTATACATCTATAGTCCTAGCACTCAGGAGGCAGTGAAACTAGCAAGCTAGCTGAAGTGAACAGCTGAACTGTTAAGATTCCAGTGTAGAGAGAAATTCTCTAATGGGAACATTCCACACATGAACCTTAGGATTCCAAACACATGTAAATGTCAGATAGAAGAACATGCACACACATACATACACACAAAAGATAGCTACTGTCATCAATGTAGGCAATATACTTGAAATATACATATATGGTATATCTCCTCACTTTAAAGATTAAGTTTTTACATTTTTTTAATCCACTAGCCCTGAAAACACTCAGGGCAAACATTGGGGTGGTCGAATGATATTTATCTTGTAATCGATCTAGTGATTAATAGTGAAAAATTCTGTAAGTACTTTTCTGTATTTTCCCTTCTAAGGGGTGCTATACTAGTTAGAGAACCTAGTGGTTATGTGCTTATGCTTCCTGATCAGATGAACAAGTCTCAGTGCACACTATTTTTCCTTGTGGTTCAACACCACTTAAGCATCAATAATTAAAAAATAATAATTCTTCACAGTAGAAACATCAAGCTGCTCCAGTAGATCAATGGAAGTGATGAGTGTAGTTTAGGTTTGTAAACTCCCACTTGGATCTCTTAATTATTGCCTATCTTCTCAAGTCTTGTATTAGTCTGCTTATTTAAGTGATGTGAGCCTCAACTCCTCATCTGTTAGATGGAATTATTAATAACATATAGCAACAGTCCTTCAGTCTCTGATCAACATGGACTTTGACATACAAAACACTCACCTTCAAGACTTTTCCTGCTCCAGGAATATACTTAAGGGGAAAAAATGGTTTCATGACCAAGGAACTTGGTAGAAGTAATTCAAGTCTCTTTTGTAGCTTATCCAATCAGTTTGCCCTTCAGCAAGATCAGCAGATAGGCACTAGAGGTATTAAAGACAGAGAACTGTGTTTTCTGTCTTGCAAATAGAAAGGTGTCTGATTGACGTTGAATTAGGTTTATGTTTCATTCACTTTTTATAAGAAGATACTTAAGCATTAGTGTCAAGAGGAAGCATATCCCCTGTGAGCTCTTGAATGAAAGATAATAAAAACCAGTATAGTTCCTCACAGCCTTGCCTTGTCCTTGATGCACTGAGTCCAATTTCTCTTTTATTATATTATGGTCTTGTAAGATACCTATCATGCTTGCATTTGCTTTATAATAGATTTATGTTATTTTACAATCAATATAGGACTTGGTATAGGCCTGTTTTGTACAATCTTTGCCATTTTGGCCTGTATTACTGTACTTACTGTATTATAAATTATTTTTAAATTAACCATTTTTTCTTTTTTTTAATTAGATATTTTCTTTATTTACATTTCAAATGATATCTCCTCTTCTAGTTTCCCCTCTGGAAAACAACAACAACAACAACAACAACAACAACAACAACAAAAACACCCTTTCCCTCCCCCCTACCCTGCTCACCAACCCATCCTCTCCTATATCCTGGCCCTGACATTCTCCTACACTGGGGCATAGAGCCCTCACAGGACTAAGGGCCTCTCTTCCCATTGATGACCGACTTGGCCATCCTCTGTTACTCATGGCTGGAGTCATGAGTCCCACCATGTGTACTCTTTGGATGGTGGTTACTCCATTGGAGCTCTGGGGGTACTAGTTAGTTCATATTGTTGTTCCTCCTAAGGGGCTGAAAACCCTTCAGCTCCTTGGGTCCTTTCTCTAGATCCTTCATTGGGGACCCTGTGCTCAGTCCAATGGATGTCTGTGAGCCTCTACTTCTGTATTAGTTGTGCACTGTCAGAGCCTCTCAGGAGACAGCTATATCAGGCTCCTGTCAGACAGCACTTGCTGGCATCCACAATAGTGTCTGGGCTTGATGATTGAATATGGGAAGGATTCCCAAGTGGAGCAGTCTCTGTATTGTCCTTCCTTCAGTCTGTGCTCCATAGTTTGTCTCTGGTACTCCTTCCATGGGTATCTTGTTTCCCCTTTTAAGAAGGAACACTTTGATCTTCCTTCTGCTTGAGTTTCCTGTGGTTTACGGATTGTATTTTTGGGTGTTATAAGCTTCTGGGCTAATATTCACTTATCACAGAGTGCATAGCATATGTGTTCTTTTGTGATTGGTTTACTTCACTCAGAATATTCTCCAGATCCATCCATATCCCCAAGAATTTCATAAATTCATTTTTTTAATAGCTGAGTAGTACTGCATTGTGTAAATGTACCACATTTTCTGTATCCATTCCTCTGTTGAGGGACATCTGGGATGTTTCCAATTTCTAGTTATTATGAATAAGGCTGCTATGAACATCGTGGAGCATATATCCTAATTACATGTTGGAACATCTTCTGGGTATATGCCCAGGAGTGGTATAGCTGGGTCCTCTGGTAGTACTATGTCTAATATCAGGAGGAACCACCAAACTGATTTCCAGAGTGGTTGTACCAGCTTGCAATCCCACCAACAATGAAGGAGTGTTCCTCTTTCTCTGCAACCTCGTCAGCATTTGCTTTTACCTGAGTTTTTCTTTTAATTAGATATTTTCTTTATTTATCTTACATAGTAAATCTCTCTTTTTTAATCTTAGCCATTCTGACTGATATAAAATGGAATCTCAGGGTTGTTTTGATTTGCATTTCCCTGATGACTAAGAATGTTGAACATTTCTTTAGGTGCTTCTGAGCCATTTGATATTCTTCAGTTGAGAATTCTTTGTTTAGCTCTGTATCCCATTTTTCAATAGGGTTATTTGTTTCTCTGGAGTGTAACTTTTTGAGTTCTTTGTATATATTGAATATTAGCCCTCTATCAGATATAGGGTTGGTAAAGATCTTTTCCTAATCTATTGGTTGCTTTTTCATCTTCTTGACAGTGTCCTTTGCCTTACAGAAGCTTTGTAATTTTATGAGGTCCCATTTGTCAATTCTTGACCTTAGAGCATAAGCTATTGGTGTTCTGTTCAGGAAATTTTCCCCTGTGCCTATGTGCTCCAGAATCGTCCCCCCTTTCTTTTCTATTAGTTTCAATGTATCTGGTTTTATGTGGAGATCCTTGATACACTTGGACTTGAGCTTTGTACAAGGAGATAGGAATTGATGGATTTGCATTCTTCTACATGCTAACTACTAGTTGAGCCAGCACCATTTGTTGAAAATGCTGTCTTTTTTTCAAGTGGATAGTTTTAGCTCCTTTGTTAAAAATCAAGTGGCCATAGGTTTGTGGGTTCATTTCTGGGTCTTCAGTTCTATTCCATTGATCCACCTGCCTGTCACTGTACCAATACCATGCAGTTTTTAAATCATACTTGCTCTGTAGTATAGCTTAAGGTTCGGGATGGTGATTCCACCTGAGGTTCTTTTATTGTTGAGAATAGATTTCACTATCCTAGGTTTTTTGTTATTTCATATGATTTTGCAAATTGTTCTTTCTAAGTCTGTGAAGAATTGAATTGAAATTTTGATACGGATTTACTGAATCTGTAGATTGCTTTTGGCAAGATGGCCATCTTTACTACATTAATCCTGCCAATCTATAAGCATGGGAGATCTTTCCATCTTCTAAGATGTTCTTTGATTTCCTTCTTCAGAAACTTAAAGTTCTTGTCATACAGATCTTTTATTTGCTTAGTTAAAGTCACATCAAGGTATTTTATATTATTTATGACTATTGTGAAGGGTGTTGTTTCCCTAATTTCTTTCTCAGCCTGTTTATCATTTGTGTAGAGGTAGGCCACTGATTTGCTTGAGTTAATTTTATATCCAGCTACTTTGCGAAGTTATCAGGTTTAGAAGTTCTCTCATGGGATTTTTGGGGTCACTTAAGTATACTATCATATCACTGTGAATAGTGATAATTTGACTTCTTCCTTTCCAATTTGAATCCCTTTGATCTCCTTTTGTTGTCTAATTGCTCTGGCTAGGACTTCAAGTACAATATTGAATAGGTAGGGAGAGAGGGGGCAGCCTTGTCTAGTCCCTGATTTTAGTAGGATTGCTTCAAGTTTTTCTCCATTTAGTTTGATGTTGGCTACTGGTTTGCTGTATATTGCTTTTACTATGTTTAGGTATGGGTCTTGAATTCCTGATCTTTCCAAGACTTTTCTCATGAAGGAGTGTTGGATTTTGTCAAATGCTTTCTCAGCATCCAATGAGATGATCATATGCTTTTTTCTTTGAGTTTGTTTATATAGTGGACTACATTGATGGATTTCTCTATATTGAACCATCCCTGAATCCTTGGGATGAAGCCTACTTGATCATAATGGATGATCACTTTGATCTGGTCTTGGATTCTGTTTGCAAGAATTTTATTAAGTTTTTTTTTACATTGATATTCATAAGTGAAGTTGGTCTGAAGATTTCTTTCTTTGTTAGGTCTTTGAGTGGTTTAGGTATAAGAGTAATTGTGGCTTCACAGAATGTATTGGGTAGAGTACCTTCTGTTTCTATTTTGTGGAATATTTTGAGGAGTATTGGTATTAGGTCTTCTTTCAAGGTCTGATAAATCTGTGCACAAAACCTTCAAGTGTGTTCTTGACAAAGATCAGTAGCTTTGCCCTTTCTAATTCAGAAACCAAGTTGCTAGTCAGTAGATTCATTGATTAAATTAAGCAACTCCTTCCTTTTTAACTCCTTCCTGTATGAAAGGTTCCTACTCATTTCTTACAGAGGAGCATTTTTTTTTTACTTTTGTCAGAAAATAATATCTTGGAATCTAAAGAACTGTGTTATTGTCATGTCAATAATACTCCATGAGACATGAGATTATTAGAATTAAATGAAGTCTTAATGACGTATCAGTTTGATTGTTAGTTAGTTTGTTTGTTTGCTTGTTTTGAGACAGGATCTTTTCAAATAGCCCTGGCTAGCTTGAAACTTACTGTGTAGACTAGGCTGGCCTCAATCTAACAGAAATTCTTTGCCTCTGCTTCTGCCTCTGCCTCTGCCTTTGTCTCTGCCTCTAGTGCTGGGATTAAAGGTATGACTTACCACATCGGGCCTCAATAGGTACATTAATGTATATGTTTTAGGTATCATTCTCTCATGGCAAACAAAATCCAGCTTCCTCAGATTCTAAGTGTACCAAAGAAGAGAAATCCTCCAGGAATATTTTAGGCTATCATCATCAAACTGGGGTTACAAAGGAATCTAGCTTTGGGAATTGAGCAGCTATGGATTTCTCAGCCTCTTTCCCAAACAACAACCAATTGTTAAACTATTCAGTCCCTAGTGGCTGAGTCAGCCTATTAAATCCTCTTTATAAGATAGGTATCTTTGCTAGGTGGTGGTGGCACACACCTTTACTTCCAACACTTGGGAGGCAGAGGCAGGTGGATTTCTGAGTTCGAGGCCAGCCTGGTCTACAGAGTGAGTTCCAGGACAGCCAGGGCTATACAGAAAAACTCTATCTCGAAAAACAAAAAAAAAGAAGAAGAAGAAGAAGAAGAAGAAGAAGAAGAAGAAGAAGAAGAAGAAGAAGAAGAAGAAGAAGAAGAAGAAGATAGATATCTTTAGATTTTCCTTGCTGTTTTGAACCTTGTCAGCTCTGGTTCATGATATTTTGGTGGCGCTGTTGTCTGTGAACTTAATTTAGTTTATTTAATTCTGTCTTGTGATATTTTGAGTTTTGAATCCAGTAGGGCAAGTATTCTGCAATATACTAATTTTAAAATGTCTAGGAACAGAATTATCATGATTTTCTTTCACTTTTTACAATTATTTATTTATATTTGTGGGGTTTTGCCTGCATGTATGCTTTGAGTATCATAAGTGTGCTTGGTACCTGAACAGGTCAGAAAATGACATCAATCCCTGGAACAGAAGTTACATGTATATAGTAGTGAGTTTCTGGATGTAGGTGCTGAAACTCAGGTCCTCTTAAATAGTCACAAGTGCTTTTAATGTTGAACTATCTTGCAAGATCAGTGAATCAGAATGGCTGAAATTTTAAAAAAATGAAAACATATTCTGGAATGGATACAGGGAAACATGAAGACTTTATCATTGTTAGTAAGAGTATGAACTAATCCAGTCACTAGATAAATCAGTGTTGAGATGTCTCAAAACCTAAAAATAGATATACCCCTTTGTCCAGATATAGTACCTCTAGTCATATATCCAAAGGACGCTGTACTCTATAACTGGCCAAAGTGCAGAGAACAAAAAATGTGGACTGCTTAGCCCTAAATTGGGCATAAATATCACATCTCTCCTCTTAAGACTCAGGGATCATTGCACAAGTGATGGTACAAGCATTGTTGAAGACAGTACACATAAGCAGTGCCCTCCAGACACAACAGGGCATCTGTGCATACTAACCCACAGTGAGAGCATGAAGAAGCCTCTGAAGAAACTCAAGCAAGTCTGAGTCCTGATACAGAAAGTGAAGGTGGACATGAAATCCTACTTCTTGCCAAGGATCTTTTGTCAATACATAGCTTCTGTGAAAATGATAATCAGTTTTCTTTATGAGTTTTGCATCTGACAAGTTATACCTTAGTGGAAGAGTCCACATCTAAAAATATATGGATGCACATATTGGAATTGATGAGGAACAACAACAATGAAAAGGGGGACACAAAGTTGCCTGGATAATAAATGGAAGCAGATCTAGGAGGAGTTGTAGGAGGGTTTTATATTGATCAAACACCATTGTGTGAAAATTTCAATGAACTAATAAAAACTAAAAAGTAATATCTGATATTCAAAAGAAAGATTATTCATGGGGAAATGCTTAGATTTTTTCATTCATGAATATCAACTGTTATAATTATTTTCCAGTATATATTTATTTTTAATATTCATTCTGTAAGGCAAGTTAGGTGAAATATTGAAAGGAATAATAAGAGCACAAAATAAAATGTTTACTATATATTCATGTCAAAAGTATATATAATATGGACTCTGGACAAGTCAAATTTCTTTTAGCTTTAGATCAATCAATGCAAAATTATTTATGCATACTCAAATACATTTTACTGTAGACTCCAAAGTTTAATAGAGTTCTTATGTTTATACAATAGTTTCTGGAATAATAATCAAATGATTATCCATGTGTCTGTCCATATTCTAAACACTTCCTCTTACTAATGTAATTTAATCAGCCTTTGATATACTTATTTTGTATATTTCCATTTTGCGTGTGTGAACATCCAAGTAATGTGCTGTGTAAATATTTGTCAGAACTGGGATTTGATTCTTGATTTAACAGGCTGTATCAGAGGCCCTATTCTATATTGCCATAGTGACAAATGAAGTTGAAAATACATAATAAAGGTGACAGGATGAAATGTTGTCACAAATGCATGTAAGTATTTGTATAGATTTTTGGTTCTACCGGTTGGTGTTGAGATACAACTGAAACAACATGAATATATGATGAGTTTTAATAAATATTTATCTCCCTTCAGCATGTTAGTAAAAGGTTTTATTTAACAAGGAATCAGATTTATTTTCCAAAATAAAACTTGGTGTCTACACACCAAAAACTTAAAACTCCGTAAGTAATTAATCATTCTTCAAAGCTGGAAGTTGTTTTAAATCTGATTCAGAATTTGTCTTCATTGAATTTTAAAGGGCAGCGAAGGTCAGAATGAAATTTCTCTTGCCCTGGCACAATTTAGAGGCAGACAAATCAATTTGTACCCTAGAAATACTGTTAACACCTGGAGGAGACTGGGTTCTAAGTGACAGCTCTTGTTAACTAGTCAGTGTGATTTGTGGTTTCCATAGATGCTGCACAGGTTCAAGAGACATTTTTCCTAAGCAAAATACAGAAATAGTTAACTCTTTTAGCTGTGAAATGAATTATATTGAAAAATATGAGGTGGAAAGAGTTTTTTCTTTACAAATATTGTTAAGTACATATTTTTATCAGTGTATCCACTATATATTATTTATTAGGTCAATAT
>JADRCD010198482.1:0-10283 GCA_019843815.1 Montemys delectorum | reverse complement strand
GATACCCATATGCTCTGGGGCAGTGCAAGCTTAATCGCACAGGAGAGTTTGTAGAACTGGCCATCAATCAACAGTGCTAAACACGTGCCCTCCCCCAGAAAGCCTCCCCCAAACCAGTACACCCTCCGAGGGTCAGGTCAAGAAAGGGGGCTTGGGTTTTCTTTCTCTTTTTTAAAATGCATCATATCTTCTTTTTATTTGTTGTTTTATTTGAGGACATGTGTGTGTGTGTGTGTGCGCGCCTCAGTGAGTGAGTAGAGGTCAGAGGACAACTTGTTCCTGCATGTCATCTTTCTTCTTCCGTCAAGTGAGTCTCAAGGTGTCAGGCTTGGCAACACAGGCCTTTACCGGCAGAGCCATTTCATTGGCCCTGGAGTTTTGTCTTAAGTTAAATTACAAATGGTGTTGACTGGCAAGCTGAGGGGTCTCTTTGTTGCACTGGGAAGGTGGTCTCTACACTCCTAACCCACACCCTACAACAGTGCCAACAGATGTGTTACTTGGAGGCTTAGCGTAGATCTAGGACACACTAGACCAGGGACCCTACTCAGGAGGCACCAGGAGCATTTTCCCAAGGGAAGAAGAGAGGATGGTGCTCAGAATGGGAAGCTGAGGCAAAAATAGAAGAGATGTGGCGGAGTCAAAGATGCTCCAGTCCCATGGGGCCAGAGCAGCTGGGAGGATCCATGGGAAGCGGGGGTCTCTAGAACAGGATGCCTACACACGGGAGGCTTAATGTATGGCAGCCAACTGAGAAAGGAACAGGCATTACCACGGTTTGCCAAAGCTGGCAGGGGGCTGGCTGAGTCAGCCCACCCCACTCTTCTACTGCACCAAAAGAGGAGAGATCTGATTTTTTTTTTTTTTTTTTTTTTGCCATAGACAAAAATTCAAGAATGAATACACGGAAAAGAAGGGGCCGGGAAGATTGTAAAAGCTCTTCCAGGCAGGGAAGCTACCACTTCTCTGCTGGACAAAACCATTCTCCACAGGCAGTATCTCTAGGCCACTCTACCCTCTGCAGCAGCCACACCCTCAGGTCAGCATCTCCAGAAGCCACCCCAGTTGCCCCCTCACAGCTCCAGGTCACAAATCACCAGTTGTCCAAATCTGGATCACTGCCTCCTTCTGAATCCCAGCCAATGTGTCAGAAGGTGAGACACCAGGGTGTGGTGTAAAGAGGGGCTCCAGATTCAAATGTGGAGCAGTTTCCATACAAGCCTTCTCTGCAGGGATGGTTGGCTCTCAGAAAAGGTCCAGAAACCTCATCAGACATTGCTTGTTTGAACTGGTATCCGTAGTGACAAGTCCCTCTGCAAGTCCAGGCTAGCAATTTGGGAGGTGGCCTTGCACGACCACTCATGCCCACGATGACCACGGGTCCACTGTGGGACTACTCTGCCTCCTCACCCTTCCAGCTCCTCCTGGGCCTGTTCTCATCATCTCTCCCCAGGGCTGAGGCCTGTGCCTCTGCTTCCAGGCTGTACCTCCCCTCTGCTGTCCCGCTTCTGTCCAGAGTGGTCTCCTGAGCATGAAAAGCTGATGGGTCCTGTTTCCTAATGAGTACCTTCTCTTCACGAACTTCCTGCACGCAGCCCCTCAGATGCACTTTCCGCTCCAAATCCTGTCCGATCACAGACAGTCCTCTTCCATCCTGCCCACATCCACAGAGTACACCGTAGCTGTGCCCTGACACACGGCTGTTGGAAAATGACCATCTTCAACAGCAGAAGGATCAAGATACCAGGATGATTGTCCTTTCGAGAGTTTTTTTTTTTTTTTTTGCCAAGTGAGGTCATTAAGAAACCATCATCCTGGCTGCATCACATTCTCAGCAGCTCTGAGTGTCTGGGCATTGGTAACTGCAAGAAACATATCCTCTGCATTTCCAGGTAGTCTTTGTGTTTGGACACTTGGACAGTCTTTCATTGTGTGTAAGAGGAACATACTTTTACGTGCAGGTAGCTGCGCAGCCTTTAAAACTGGACTTTCCTCTTTTCCTATCTATTGATCAAAGTTATTTCAATACAATCAATGAGTCCTTACACACACACACACACACACACACACACACACACACACACACGCACACACTGCTATGGTATCACTGTGTAGCCCCAGGATACAGTGATATATAGACCAGGCTGGCCTTGAACTCACCGATGACCTGCCTCTGCCTCCCCAGTGCTGAAATGAATGTGTCTACCATCAGATCTGACCCTTGCCTATTCTTTGTTGTTGTTGTTTGTTTTTATTGTTGTTTTGTTTTGAGACAGGGTTTCTCTGTGTAACAGCCCTGGTTGTTCCTAGAACTTGCTCTGTAGACCAGGCTGGCCTCGAACTGACAGAGATGTGCCTGCCTCTGCCTCCTGAGCGCTGGGATCAAAGGTGTGTGCCACCATGCCCAGCTGTGCCTATTCATTTTTTTTTTTAAGTGAACGAAACTCTTACGTTTGATCTCATGTTCTGGAATTCTGTGTTGTGCCTACTCCATTTTTTTTTTAGGGATAGTATTTTTAATAAACAAAGTTTTAAATTTAATCTTTATTAATTGTTGGTATCAACTTTCAAAAAAAAATGGTGAAGGCCCAGCATCATCCATCATCACACTTTAATTTGAAAAGGACAAGATAAGAAGGAAGATCAGAGGAAGGAAGGACACCACTGCCAAGTGAAGAGCCTTTGAAACAATCATGGTATCTCAGTGGGAGCCTGTCTGCGTTTATGTCCTGCTACCAAGGTAGGCCAAAGCTACTGTAGGCCAAGGGATGGTCATTGTGAGTGTCCCCTTAGCTGCCCAGTGTCCTACAGGAAGCTGGGCATGATCCAGAGCGAGTGTCGTCAGTAATCTGGAATGTGTGCACAACTCACGATGCTGTGGGTTTCTGTTGACCACTTGTCTGGACAAGGGATGTCAAGTCAGGCCCAACACAAACCGCTCAGCCACCAGAAAGGCCGGGGCTGAGCTGCCAAGTGTATTTTGGAAGGAAGCTACTTGGATCACTGAGGAAACACATTCAATAAAAATACCAGAAATGATAACCAAGCAAAAATGTACCAGGGAACGAACAACTCCATGACCTGCCACAACATGGGGAGCCAGATCTTCAATAGAGTCCCAAAGTCAGCAGAGGTAGGCACAACCTGGCAGCTGGGTCGGTCTGGGCAAGGCCCCTCTACCTTTCTGAGGAGCCTTGGGGTCTCCATGTAGCGGGGGCACTGGCTCATTTTCTGAGTGTCCATAAGGCTATGAGGAGGAGCGGGAGGAGCAGAATGACGTAGGCTCTAGAACTCTGAGGACTCAGCTATCCATAGCCACTGCTGCTAGGATGTTTGCCTTGGATACTCCTAAGCTAGGACTCAGCAGGTGGGACCCAATGCTCAGTGAGTCTGGGTTAAGGAAGAAAACAGTGGATAAACATTGCAGTCTCTGGGTCCAGTCTCCTGTAGGGAGCCTCATTTCCCTTTCCAGGCACCCCCTGTTTCAGAGAGATAAACAGGATCCCAAAGGCTGGAAGCAGTTCCTGTAGCAGCCTCCTCCCTGTCTGCTGCATCCAAGATCCGAGTGGCTGTTTTGGAGCGATGGATTTGGTCTGGAATTTTTCCACTGCGTTTCCTCAATGGGCAACATTCTTTGATGTTGGAGAGAGGAGGAATTTAATATTTCTAATTACTTTTTAGGGAGTAGACTGCTCCTAGAAAAAGAATTGCAATTGATTTTCATCCAGTTTCTCTCTGGTTTGTGTTATTCTCTGGAGACCCTCACTGGGCCTTGCAATATCGCCATTCCTTCAATATTGAAAATATATGTTGGCTATTTTTATTTCTTTTTCTTTCTTGGGAGGGAGGTCCTCCCTCAGGGCAGGAATTGCATCCCTGCCGTTTGCGGCCCACCCTGGGCCCGGTACATCAACTGACTTTAGCAAGTGTGCTGCAAACTAATGCAACAAGAAGAAATGATTTTCCCTAAGCATGCTGGCTCTAGTACAGCTCAGAAATCCCAGCCGGTTCAGGAGGAGAAACCAGCCCGAAGCTGATTAATTTTGCAAAACAAACCTTCCAAGGCAGCACACAAGATCCTCAGAAAGAATATTCTGGGTTTTGCTTCCCACTGAGAGCTTTGGGGGCCATAATTAGAACAGCGAGGAGCAACAGCCTCAGCTCCAGTTCACAAACCACAAGAACCTTCTCTCAATGGTCCCGGTCCATGGAAATAGCACCAAGAATTCAGATCGACATTGTATTTTGGGCGTGTTTTCAAAACAGTTGCATTGAGATATGGTTCTCATAACATACAATTCACTCCTTTAAAAGATAAGACCTTTTAAATTGTGTCTGGGATAGGCAAATAGAGAGAGAATACTGTTTTGCATTTTTAAAGGAGCATTGGGATAGATCTTAAGTTCTAGAAGCTAGCACCCAAAGATCTACACGGGGCACAGGGTGGTCATTTTCAAAGGTGTGGACCTCTCCATCAGAGATGCCCCTTTAAAATGTGGCTTCTTACGCTGTCTTCTAGGCCTACTGCACTGAAATCTCTCTGGCTGCTCCTCTAAATAAGCACCCCTTCCCCCCCCCCATGACCAGGTAGACTCCTGCTCAAAGGGACAGCTCATTGCCACATCAAGAAGCTTTGCCACATCAAGAAGCTTTGCCTCATTTGGTGCCCCATCTGCTCCCTGCTTCTCTTACTGGCTCATTCAGGCAGCTCCATGGGGTCACAGATGGCGAGCCCTTCTAAGTCCTCAGGGTCTTGGTTTCTGTTCTCGCTTCCCCCGCAACCCAGCTGAATTGGCCACCAGCTGCTCCCTTCCCCATTTTGTCTTGTTTCTCCAGGAGGTCAGAGTTTCTTGCTCTCCCCTTCCATTCACCATGTGCAGTGGAGAGACCCTTGTACACTGCGTGTTGAGCCATGTCTTCACAAGCTGGAAGATTATCCTTTAAATGTGCATGGCTTGAACGCTACCTGGATGCTAGTCCTGGCAGATGTGCCTGTCAGTAAATACCTCCAATCTACTGGGCCCTGTCTTCTGCAGGCACCTCATTTCATGAGCCAAGGCCTGCCCTGTTTTAGAGAGATAAGTAAGATTCCCCAAAGGCTATAAATTCCTCCAGCCAGCACTAACAACAGTAGTTATCGTAAAGCAAACGATAACACCGGCGAGTGCTCAGCTTTTCAGCTTATAAAAACATGTCACGTTCTTCCGTGGACCCTTGCTATCACCTATATCTATAACTCAGAATGAGCCCTACTCTATCCACTTAAGGAATGGGCAAAATGGCTTGGAGAGGTTAAATGACTTTTTTTTTATGGACATACAGTTGGCTAGCTGGAGGCTTGGTACTTCAGACCAGACCTCTCGACTCCCAAGACCTCAACCATTCTTTAAGCACCATCTACATAACCAGTCACCACCCTGGAGCTGGGGACGGAAGAGCTCACCATCTCCCTCATCCCCTCCCAGCATCATTGCCCCAAACAAAGCTGTAGTCATTGTTAATGGATGGTGAGGCACACACATGGGAAGGCTGTAAAGAGTAACAGAACGAGACAACGTGTGCCGATGGGGTAGAGCTTGGGCAGCCATGCCCCCCTCTTCTGCCACCAGGGCTGAGCAAGGATCTGCAACACAGTGGGAAAGTAGAGAGCCACTGAAAGGTGGGTACCCTTCTTCACCTTCCTTGAGAGTGCCAGAGGCCAGGGAAACACAGCTCTTAGTGAGAAAGGTGGAGGTAAGATTTCCAAAGAGGGTGGAACAAAGTGCCACCCCCTAGGGCTGTGCTGCACATTGGGGTGCCACCCTGAACCTCTATACCACCTTCCCTCCCAGGCCTCACAGAGCTTTTGTGATGCTCACCATCCTTTGCTGGCACAGCCGGCAAGTCCAGCTCCAGGGTCGGCTACTGCTGTGACTCTTACGTTAATTTTTATCAGTCTTCTCTGCTCCCCAAACCGCTGGTACCATTTGAGGCTGTGGCCAGGAGGACCTCCATGTGCTCTGTCACTTTCAAGCTTCCTTTAAGGTAAGCTTCAAGTCACGTGATATTTGCATACTAGCCTTGAGATGTGGGCTCCTATGCTCAACCCCAAGCCAGGTTCTTCCTTCTCCCGCAAGCGGGAATAATGGGCCCCACTCCCTGAGTTAGTGGGAGGATCAGCTGAAATGAGCAAATGTGGATAAACTTGAACCTGTGCCTGGTACATCATGAAACACTGGGGTGTCTACTATCATTATTTTTTTTGTAATTACCACATTCTTTTTTTTTTTTTCTAAAAAAAAAAAAAAGGTGCAAATACCTCTATTGGCAGAGATCTGAAAGATAACAGCACCTCAGAAAACCAACCCAGCCTGGAAACCTGCTCCCTTTCTCCTCCCCGCCCCTCCTCCACTCAACTCAGGGGCCACCTACCAGTCCTGCTGAGGCTGATACTTAGCAGGAGTATTCCATCTATTCCTACCTTAGCACTTGGGCCCCTTCTCCCACCCCTGGACATGTCTTCATCTTGCTTGTCAGAATGCTCCTTCTCCACAGCCCACAGAACCCAAAACCTACTGTGTTTCAGGTGACCGCAGAATAGGGGCAGGAACGAGTTTCCTAAGATACAATGAGGTAGTTTCCCTACATAACAGGGCACCTCATCTCTCCCAGGAGTAACTCTTCCAGGTGAGCTAAGCCCTAAGTTCCCAGCCAGGGTCGGAGCTCAAGGCTGAGATCACAGATGGATATCTGGCTGTAAGCAGAAATATAGGGGAGATGAAAGTGACTTCACTGGACTTCTGGTTGCTTTTTGTCAGGATGGAGTGTGGCCTGGAGCATTGCTGGGCTCCAGGCTCACTGAGTGCCTCCCACAGACCCTTAGTTTCTCGAAGTCTCTGTGCTGGCTTCTCAGATGTCTGTAGGCACTGACAATCCAGTGCTGGGCCTCAGAATGGTTTTCTCCATACCAAGAGGGCAGGGAGCTATGGGCTATGTAGGAGACCTCTGATGTGCAGCTGCCTTGACCTGGAAGGGGGAAACAGCATCTGTAGCTGACAGAATGAAGCTCCTCTCTTCACTCCAATGCCTCTGGCAGGCGCTTTACTTTAAGGAGGACCTGCAATGAGGACATGTAGTTGGGAGCCTCTCCATTTGTGTTTAAAACTCAGCTCTGTGACCTCCTAGTGTTGTGACAGTGGGTGACCCTCCAAGCCTCGGAGTTTGGTTCCCTTTACTCATGTTAGGTGGTTTACAACCTTGGGGGATCCAAAGTTTCTGGCCTCCATGGCACCTGCACTCACATGCACACACCCCCATGCACATACAGATGTACCGGCTGGGTTTGTGTGTCAACTTGACACAGGCTAGAGTTATCACAGAGAAAGGTACTTCAGTTGGGGTACTTCAGCCTCCATGAGATCCAGCTGTGGGGCATGTTTTCAATTAGTGATCAGGGAGGAAGGGCCCCTTGTGGTGGTATCATCTCTAGGCTGGTAGTCTTGGGTTCTATAAGAGAGTAGGCTTAGCAAGCCAGGGGAAGCAAGCCAGTAAGGAACATCTCTCCATGGCCTCTGCATCAGCTCCTGCTTCCTGACCTGCTTGAGTTCCAGTCCTGACTTCCTTTAGTGATGATTAGCAATGTGGAAGTAAGTTGAATAAACCCTTTAATCCCCAACTTGCTTCTTGGTCATGATGTTTGTGCAGGAATAGAAACCCTGACTAAGACACACACAGACAAGTAAAAAATACTAGAGATAAAATATTTTAAAAACAGAATTCAATTTTAAAGGAAGAAACCTCTGAAATATAAATGGAAAAGAGATTGTGAGCTCAACATGGGCCTAGATTCTCTTGGTACCTCAGTAAAGGCAGATCCACATTCCATGGCAAATGGAACCAAGCTCATTGGGGCAGAGTAAGTAGGGAATGACCTCAGAAGCTGGCAGGAAGTGCTACCTCAATGACAGAAGAATTCAAAGTGGCCCTGATCTAGCCCTACTTCCTACACCTTAGGTCATATGACTTTGTAGTTTCTTCCACTATCCTGAATCTGGGCTGAGTGCTGACCTCATCTAGCCAAAAAGATATGAGAGAGGTGAAAAGAAACACATTCCAGGTCAGGGCCTTAGGAAAGTCTAAGACAACAAAGGGGATTCATAAGATGTCAACAACTAGGTAAATAGCAGACTCTTACGAACCAGTCCAAATAATGATGTCGTAAGGAAAACAACTATGAGAATAGAATACTATACCCTGCTAAATTATCACTCCAGGGAAAGAAGAAAACAGAGGCAATTTAAGACAACAAAAAGAGCTACCCACTCTTGAATCCTACTACAATCACAGAGTAAAACCTAAGAATGAATTCAGCAAGAAGGGTGAACCCTGAAAAAGAAATGGGATACAAAAATGGTGGTGAGCAAAGAAAACGAGCAAAATTGGTTTTGATTAATTACTGACAGTAAAATAGAACAATAACAACTAAAAAGTCTGTTTAGAACTTAGCGCCCAAGTTCTAGGACACAGTAAGATATACAGAACAAATACTGGGCATCATTAGGTGTGGCTACAATGCTCATCACATCAGTAGAGGAAAAAGATGCCAAATATATAAAGATCTTAATAGAAAAAACACCCAGAATTTAGAATGTTCATTAAAAGTTTAAGGATGTCACCACATCAACAGGGGGGAAAGAGAGGAATGGAAGATGAAATAACCAAAGTAAAGAAATAGAAATATATCAGCAACTACAATAAATACAATCCAACGAAAGCCACCTATGAGAAGGCAGGCTCATATGATAAAAAGTGAGCCGGACTGCAGAGCGTCAGATACAGTGTGGTGTTTGTTTACTACTTAAAAATATACAGTGTATTGTTTATAGGTACAGTAGTAAGATATAAAAATAGAGATGAGGAAAATACAGCCAACATCCAGCCAGCTGCTGTGGCTGCAGAGGAAATGGACTGCAGGGAGAGAAGGCGGAAGGCAGCTCTTCCTTCCGCACAATTAGTTCTTGGAAAAATAAGATCTGGAGGGGGAATATCCCCATTCTTCAAATCAGACTTGCAGGTTTAAGCAGCATTCTATCTGTAATGAGTCTTGAGGGAGGCAGTATGTTTGAAATGCATTGTCATGTATGTTAAGGTTGGAAGGAAAATACCCACAAGCCACAAAAGCACACTTAGGGTGTCTCTTGTAATAGAGACCAAGTATTTGGGTTTATTTTTTTTTTCTTACACTTCCAGGTAACATTCCATCGTTGAGAATAGGCAGGGCAGGAACTCAAGGAGGGCAGGAACCTGGAGACAGGAGCTGAAGCAGAGGCCATGGACAAACACTGTTTACTTCCTTGTTCTCTATGCCTTACTCAGCCTGCTTTCTTATACAACTCAGGACCATCTGCCCAAGGGGTGCCACTGTCCATAGTGACCTGGCTCCTCCAGCATCAGTCATAGATCAAAATTCACCACAGGCTTGTCTACAGACCAGTCTGGGGTGCATTGCTTCAACTGAGGTTCCCTCTTCTAAAAGGACTTTAGCTTGTATCAAGATGACATAAAGTAGAAAGCTAGCACAAAAAGAGAGAGATCTACTCTGACGCTCTGACACCTTGGAGCTTCTCTGACCCTGGGTGACCCCTCCAGAGTGGCTTATTTCTTGAGATAACCAGCAACTTTCCTATGAGACTTTTATGGAAAAGAACTGACCCACAGGCCAGGCTAGGCGCCATCTCATTTACTGGGCCCACTCTTTGGGCACCATTCACCTATCTGCCTTAGTTACTTTTCTGTTGCTATGATGAAATATCCTAACAAAATCAACTTAAGCAAGAAATGATTTATTTTGGCTCCCAGCTTGAGGGTCCAGTCCATTACAGTCGGGAGGACAAGGAAGCAGGAACCTAAAGGTCACATTGTGTCCACAGTCAGGAAGCAGCGCTCCACTTGCAGTCTCGCTTTCATACAGTCTAAGATCTAAGCCTAGGGAATGATGCTGCCCACAGTGGGCACATCTCCCCATCTTGATTAATCTAATCATGGTAATCCCCCACGGGCATTCCCAGAGATCCATCTCCAAAGTCATTGTAGATGCCTTCAAGTTGACAACTAAGATTAACTATCACAGTGTTGGACACACAGAAATCTAAGACGTTACAGGGTCTATTTTACACACACGGAAAATGTGGCTCCTAAGAGATGAGTTACTCCCACAGATACTTATGAAACTGAAGCCATGGGCTCCCCTTCCCACCCCTAGGGATTCATGAAGGCCATATGAGGCTGCTGTGGACATCTGGATT
>JADRCD010198479.1:8977-20577 GCA_019843815.1 Montemys delectorum | reverse complement strand
TCGTCGTCGTCGTCGTCGTCGTCGTCGTCGTCGTCGTCGTCGTCGTCATCGTCGTCATCGGTTTTTCAAGACAGGGTTTTCTCTGTATAACCCTGGCTGTCCTGGAACTCAGAAATCCACCTGCCTCTGCCTCCCAAGTGCTGGGATTAAAGGTATGCGCCACCGCCCGGCTATTTTTTTTTTAAGATTTATTTATTATTATATGTAAGTACACTGTAGCTGTCTTTAGACACACCAGAAGAGGACGTCAGATCTCATCACGGATGGTTGTGAGCCACCATGTGGTTGCTGGGATTTGAACTCAGGACCTTCAGAAGAGCAGTCAGTGCTCTTACCCACTGAGTGAGCCATCTCACCAGCCCTCCACATTATTTTTGAGACAGAGATCTCTTGCTGAACCTGGAGCTAGCTGTTTTGGCAAGATTAGTTGGCCAACAAGTCCCAGGGATCCTTCTGGCCCCACCTTCTCATGCTGGGATAACAGGTGTAAGTTGCCATGCCTGGCTATTTGTGTGAAAACTGAACTCAGGTCTCCCTGTTGGTGCAACAAGTACTTTACCAAGTGAGCCATCTCCCTGGCCCTTCATTTCTCTGGATTAGAGCCATCTAAACCCCCCCCCCTTTTTTTTAAAGCTTGGCTGAACCTACAATATCACAATAAGGTCAGACTCATAGGTTCTAGAGATTCAACATAACTTTTTGGAGAACATAATTCAACACTGTAACAACTCAACACTAATTACTATATCTGAGAATACTTATATCCAGAATTGTTTGAGTGTAGAGAGAAACAGTTACCATATTACATTTTTACCTTTTTGCCCATGTCTAATCACACAGCAGATACAATATATGCATGCTCAAACAGACCATTAAATCAATAAATGAAAGGCAGGCATTTATGAAGAGGCTGGTGGTTTTATTATAGCAGACAGAATTTTAACAGCCACAAGGTGCCGAGTCACCAGGGTGTTAGGTAGGTTGCGTGCCATTTGCCTATACGTGTGGCTTTAGTCATATCCAAAGCCACTATCTCCACGAACCAAGGAGCTTGACCCGAGAACAGTGAACAGTGTGTTACTTTGCACTGTACCTCCAGCTCATTTCTGAGGTTACACAATATGAATGCAATAACAGGATCTCTGCCCTCAGGAAACTCATGGTGTTCCTGAGGCCGGAACAACTCTACACAGAAACGATGGTGGATTTGTATACTGAAGCCAAGTCCTCACTCCTCTGTTTATTAATGTACCCAAGGCTAATTTGACCTCTTTCTAGAGACTCAAGGCTACTACTCCAAATACCAACTGCTACCACAACTGTTTGTCTGTAACACTGCTAATGGACCTGTTCTCAGAGCTCTGAAGGTCAGAGCTCTGAAGGTCTCTCCACCTGACCCAAAGCACAAGCTCCCTCCATCCTTTCTTCCCCCCACTTGCTTCCCTCTAACACACTACATCTCGTCTGTGACACTTCTGAAGCTATGTCAGAAACATGTCCAAATGACGGTGATACTGAATAGGACCTGGAGGTTCCTCAGTCTATCCCCACCCTCAATATCCCAGTACTGAGAATGATGGCTTTGTTGGGAAGCTATTTAGTATTTCCAAATACTCCTGTTACTCTTAGAAGAAACAGCATGGGCTGTCTTAGTTCCCTAAGACTTGCTGTACATCAGCAGCACCTCCAGTTCCTTGATGCTGGACCAGAAAGTCCCAGAAGCCACTGGGCATAAGACTTTTGTTTTCTCGTTCCTAGGATCAATGTCCACCAAGCTCTCGTCCTTGAATTCTCTCCACACCCTGTCGTCAATACCTCTGGGCGTCCACCGATTGATTATACATAGCTTTGGCATGCTGCTTTGACTGGTGCTGGATGACCTGGCTTCTCATTTTGATGATCCTGGATTTCAGGAGGTCTGAGGATAGCCACAGCACCAAGTGGGAGGTGCCTGCTATCTTCCCAGGCAGGGCCAAGGCTGAGGAGGGGATGAGGCTCTTCCACCCCTGAAGTAAATGTGTTTCAGAACAGAGCCAAGAAGACCTCTCCCCTGATTTCTCTAAAGGCTTCTTCCCTTCCTTCAGCTTCCCTCCACTGGTCTAATTCTCCCTATTTTCTGCAGTGGTTTTTCTAAGTAGGTAATAACTGCTAAGTGTTGGATCATATGTTTAAACACTGTCAGATGCCTGCAATAGAACCGTAGCTCCTTGAGGCTGTAGCCCTCATGGAAATTACTTCTAGCACAGTGCTTGGAACATGGTACTTGCTACTGATAAGCACTGTGATGCTTTGTATATGCTTGGCCCAGGAATTGGCACTATTTGGAGCGGTGGCCTTGTTGGAGCAGGTGTGTCACTGTGGGTGTGGGTTTTAAGGTCAACTCCTAGCTGTCTAGTACCTTCTACTAACAGCCTTCAGATGAAGACGTAGAACTTTCAGCTCCGCCTGCGCCATGCCTGCCTGGATGCTGCCATGTTCCCACCTTGATGATAATGGACTGAAGCTTTGAATCTGTAAATCAGTCCCAGGTAAATGCTGTCCTTATAAGAGTTGCCTTGGTCATGGTGTCTGTTCAGAGCACTAAAACTCTAACTAAAACAAGCGTCTTCAGGGTCGGGATGGGGCAAGGGTGATCAACAGTGCTGAGTCATGATTTAGGGAGGAGGAAAATATGCTGGTCTGCTGCTGTCCACTACAGTGATCAGTCAATGATAATCCAGGATAGACTGCAGAAAGCTTAAAAGATTTTTTTTGAATGCTTTTCCCCATATAGAAATGTTAACTATGGGAGGCAAAAAAATAAAGAAAATAAAATAAACATGCAATGTTTATATGAATTGACATATTACCTTGTATCTCATAAATATGTATAGTTTCTACATTCTATGTATTAGCTAAATAATGATTGAAACTATCTGAGCACTATGTGAAACATGTCATATGTTCCCCCTCACACAGTCTTAGGTCTTCAGTTAGCCTAGAAGGGAGAACCCGATGGTGAGGGTCCCTGTGGGTGAAATCACTCCCAGGCAGGGGAATCTAAGAGAAGTCCGCAATAAAGACCACTTTCTCCTTTTCTGTAAGCCTTGTTCTTCACAAATCCGGGAGCAGACTCTTCATTTTGTTAACACGTAAACGCTTCAGACTCTAGGGACTCCTGAGAATACATACACTCTTGCTTAACTCAACCAGGAAATATAAGTTACTCAAAAGACTGCATTTAGGTGTGTTTTTTTTTTTTTTTTAATTTCCACTTCTTGGTTTTATTCCCTTGTTTGAGACTCTATGGGTAGGGTAGGCTGGTCTTGAAGTTGCAACACAGCTGAGAATGACCTTGAATTCCTGACCCTTCTGGTTCCATCTTCTGGGTGCTGGCATTAGAGGCATGAGCCACTATGCCCAGCTCAAAGACTTAAAAACGAAGTTTTATCATTTCTTTGGGACAAGACTACTAGGAAAACTATCAGCAGTCATAAGACATATAAACTAATGAAAACCTAATTTTAAGAATGTTTTCATTTCTATTACAACTACCATCATACTTTCTGTCTTCTATAAAACCTAGTTGAATGGAGTTAGCAACCAATAAAAAATCTACTAAAATTAGACTTTGATTCTAAATGATTAGACCTGAGAAAGGCAATGCTGAATACAAAGAAAATCCATCTTCATAGGAGAGACTCAACAGCAGTTTTAAGTGATGCTTACCTTAATGTGAAAGGCGACGTTTACCACAAAAACTTAGTAAGACTCAGGAAGGAAATTAGCCAAGCTGCTAGTCCTTCGCCTGACACCAGGGGGCAGGCTTCAGTCTCAACATTAAACTGATGTATATTATTACTTAGTCTGGGATGCCTGGGAAACATTACCACTGTAGAAGCTCCCAAGTTCTAAACAGCAGGAGAGTCTCCGGATGCCAGGGGAGCTACACACACTTAGCATCTACAATCACAGAGCCCCTGACCCCTAAGCAGGCAATGAACCTACTAGGTGAGGGTGGTCACAATTAGGTAGCAAGTCACATTTCTGGGGCTTGGATGTTTATTCAGATGACAATAGACTGGAATGGTATGGAGTGCAGTGAGATCTAACTTCTGTCTAACTTCACCCACACACAGAGGTGAAACGGCCAGCCCGGCCATCTGAGGAACGGAAACAGTCCCCAAACCTCCAAACGGGAGCCCTTCACCAGGGCATGGGGTGCAGAAGTGTTCAACACCCAGTGTGTCTTTTGCTGTGTTCTTAGTAAGTGCTGCTAGAGAAACAAATTTCTCTGAATTACAAAGAACTCAGTATATTTTTAAGGGCACTTGGGGCTTATTAGTGTCAAGGGCATCTAAGTATGACGTCACATACGTCAAAAACATGTGGTGTACCCCGAGTGAGATAGCTTCTCATTCCTGAGATCTGATCTCAGACTAGAGCTTGCTACAGTCCTCACAGATAATTAAATGACTACCAGAAGTGTAGCTCAATTGATTTTCTTTGTAGTCTGTATTACTGTCTTTCTAGGTCTAACTAGTAATTTAGAATTAAAGTCTAATTTTAGGAAATTTTTATTGATTGCTAACTCCATACAACTGAGTTTTATAGAGGAAAGAATGATGGTGGTTATAATAGAAATAAAAATATCCTCAAAATTAGTTTTTCATTAGTTTATATAAGTCTTATGACGGCTGACAGTTTTCCTAATAATCTTGTCCCAAAAGAATGATAAAACTTCATTTTCAAGTCTTTGAGTGGGGCGTGGCAGCTCATGGCTCTAATCCCAACATGCACAAAGCCCTAGGTTCAATTCGTATCACCCATTAGACTGGGCTTCTTGGTTCTCTCCTGATATACTAGCAGGTGAAGGCGGGAGAATCAGAAGTCCAAGGTCACCCTTGGTGAGTTTGAGGGCAGCCTGGGATACACTGGGATACCCTATCTCAGTCAGTTACTCAATGAATGAATGAGCTCGCCAGAGAGACTGGCCACGATGTCCCCAGCCACTAACAGCGTATATTCTGATGGAGGTAAAGCAGCTATGCACATGAGTTCCATACAACACGAAAGACATAACACAGCATCACGCTCCCGGACGCCGGAGGGTGTGATGGCATTGAGACACACTGTAAGAGGCTTCGGGTAGAATAGTGGCAAAACGGTCCAGATATTCTCATAAGAACCTAAGAAAGACGCTATCTTTTGTACCTCTAACAGAGTACTGATGCAGAAGATGGCAGAAAGGCAGGCAGAAGTGGCTTATCGTTGTAACTGTATTGACCCTTGGGGACCTAGCCCATAAGCCTGCCTTGACAACCACCCAAGGGCTGTGGTGATGTCAGCAAGGGTGTACTTCATCTCACGTCAGACCAGAGGCTGCAGCAAATGCTACCTCATTCTAGTCATACTGGCTGGTGGAGGACGTCTGACCACTAGTGACCATTAGCCACCGAGACTGACATTTGGTAAGAACCATCTTGTAGGACGGATGTAAATCTGTCCACTGGAGGCTTGAAGATGAACGGCCATAAAATGCACTGTCTTGTCAGAGGAAGGCTTTACTCCAAAAGAAATAAGTAACTAGTCAATCATATCTATACTTGAGTTTTTTTTTTTTAAACCACCAAGCATCAATGAATACTTTCCACTGGAAAAAGGCATAGAAAATTACCTAATGGGTATCAATCCAATTGTCAACTACAAAAAGGGCTTTTTGTAAGGCACCCGAATCATGTAAGCTTTCTCTGGTCTCTACATCACCCTCAGTTCTACAATTCCTTGACTGTGTTTGCCATTATGAAGAATATTGAGATTTTATGCTCATGAGTAAACAACAAAATCTCATTTTATCCAAGATTCCATTTCACTCAGTAACTAATTCATAACACATTAGAAAGAAAATGTTCTGATTCAAGATGATAATGGCAAATAAGAAAATTATTCATTAATTCAGTGAGCCCTGGATTTATTAATTCAAATACTTGGAGCACATCTTTAAAAAATTTAAGAGCTACAGAAGAAAAAAAAAAATGGCAGAAAGTGCCTGGGATAGGAGCCAGCAGCCAGCCTGGCTTTCTCTGCCGCGTCACTGGGGCTGTCAAGAAGGGCTCTCACTGCGTCCTGAATGAAGGCTCTTGGGAGAGGGGGGAGATCTATTTTTTTTCTAGTGCTTTTTGGTTTTAAAATTTCCAAAGGAATAAGGCAACAGACTTTGCTTTACTAACCACATTTCTGAATGAATGAATGAATGAATGAATGCATGAATGAAAATTAAAAATAAAGTTGCGCATTAGAATCCATACCTTTTACATTAGAGATTTCCTAGGTGTTAATTTTTTATAGAGTTGTAAATCAATTTAAAAAAAAATAAGATTTGGGACTGAAGAGATGGCTCTGGTTAAGAGTACTTGCTGGTCTTGCATATGGTCTGAGTTTAGTTCCAGTACCCACCTGTGAAGGCGTACAATCACTTGTAACTCCAGTTAACAGGGGGATACAATGTCCTCTTCTGGTTTTTGAGTGTACTTGCACATGTACATGCATACACACACACACACACACACACACACACACACGCACACGCACACACGTGTGCACACACACATGCGCACACACACACCTACCTCTTAAAATATATATCAGGACTGATACTTAATATACAAATGCACATCCTCAATCATATAGGCAGAATCCTCCCGATTTATATGCTCAGAATAGCTATTTTTCTCCTGAACATGGGCAAAAACTGAGTAATATCCTGTGAATTATGTTGTAGTATAAAGTGAAAGAATTTTTGCATATTCAATTGGGTTCGCTCACCAGCTGTCTTTGAGTTCATGGACCAGGGTGAGCCTGGTCAAACTAAACAAACTGGATGGGAGGAAAACGGAAGCACTCCAATAGGAGATGGGTGAGGCAGCAGACAGACACAAGATGGAATTCAAACTGTGTTAGTTTGCTTTCTGTTGTTTATGAAGAACAGCATGATTAAAAGCAATTTGGGGAAGAAAGGGCCATTTTATCCTTTCTAATAATTGAGGGAAACCAAGTCAGGAATGGGGTAGGGTGTGTGTGTGTGTGTGTGTGTGTGTGTGTGTGTGTGTGTGTATAAGAACTGAAACACAGACCATGAAGGAGTGCTGCTTACTGGCTTGCTTAGCTTTTTATACAATTCAGTATCAGAGATGGCACCACTCATGGTGGGCTGAGCCTTCCCACATCAATCATTATTGAAGGAAATGCCCCATAGATTTGCCTATAGACCCATTTTATGGAGGCATTGTATCAACTGAGGATCCCTCTACCAAGATGACTCTTGCTTGTGTCAAAACAAATGAACTAGGACAGGTTGTCCAAAGTGGGGTCAGTAGGCAATACCTATGTATACTCTTTATCAAACTGGGGCTTTTTCTTCAAATGCATCTCATCTCCAGGCTCTTCATAACTAAAAGAGAGCTCGGATTCCTTTCTCAAACTGCAATGGAGTACCATCAGCTTCAGATTAACTTAGTGGTATTCATTAACTAGGAAGATTCCTTGGGCCCTACAAATCTGAAACTCTAAGGGTGAGGCCCAGGGAACAGGCATTTTTCCTAACAACCTTCCGTATACTAAATTTACAAGCAGATCCAGTGGTAAAAGCTCTTGCCAGCAAACTTGAAGACTGGAGTTAGCTCCCAGAGCCTACACAGTAGGGGAGAACCAACTCTTGAAAGCTGACCCTTGACCGGGATACACATTGTGATACACACACAGGCATGTGTGCACAACAAATAAATCAATGTGAAATTTCAAGTAACAGTCTCCCTTGCATGTTCCTTTATAGATGCGGCATGGTGAGCCTAAGCAACTTGTTTATAGTGCTATATTTGGCAAGGAAGGGACTTACAATGCAGAATGTAATACTGACTGATGTTGATAGGGGAGCTGAAGATGAATCACTGTCTTTCCATTTTCCACATGAATATTCCCCAACATTAACACAGATAATTACGCCTTTGTAGTGCTTGGCAACATGTAAATACATCATGAAAAGAAATTTTACTTTACAAAGGTCTGTGATTACTTCTCTCAGGCTGCCTGGGTGGTGGCTATTGTCTAAAGACACTGGGGAATACCAGGATGCCCAGGGGCTGGTCTCCTCCATGGAGATCAAGTAACAGCAAAATCTACCATATAAGAACTTTCTATTTCACTGAATTTCAAACAGCCCCACCTCATAATAGCCAAACTATGTCCCGTCAAGATTCTAGTGAATCTTGGCTATGAAATGAATGTATAATCCCAAGGCTACAAAATTTAGCTGCATATAGACACAGGTCCACCACAGAGGCAAGTAAGGTTCAATCAGTGGTTCTCAGCCTCCTAATGATGGCACCCTTTAATACAGTTCCTCATGTTGTGGTGTTTCCCCACCATAAAACTATTCCATTGCTACTTTATAACTGAATTTGCTACTGTTATGAACCATAATGCAAATATTTGTGTTTTCCGACAGTCTTAGGGGACCCCTTTGAAAGGGTCATTCAACCCCCACAGGGGTCGAGACATACACAGGTTGAGAACCACTGGATTAAATGAAATCCTCACAGTGAGACTGCAATCCTACCTTGATGTGAGCAGTGTCTTAGAAGAAGAAGAAACACCATAAAGGGATACACACAGGGAGGAGACCCCGGAGCATGACAGCATCTCAAGTCAATCAGAGACGCCTCAACGGGAAACCTATCCAACCCACACCTTGACCTTCAAATTCCAGCCTGCAGAACTGTGGGAAACAGACGTGGATTGCGCAAGCATCCTGTGTGTGTGGTGCTCACTAGGGAGGTCTGACAGACTTACCTACAGCAATAACCCTCAGGAGATATGAAGCCTTTCCTTGCCTGACAACCAGAGCTGATAGATGATGTGTCTGAGAATGCATCCTAGCCACTCTTCTCAGTCAGCACAGAGTAGTTCTCTGATTAAAGCAACAACTTTTCTTTTTTCAGGACTAGACGGAACCCATTTATCTAGTGAATTTAAAACACGTCGTACTTTCTCTGTAAGCGCTCATGTTTGGTTATTTCTTAGGCCGTCAAGTAACAAAGAGCCAGTGAAAAAAAACTTTATGTATCTCTGTGTGTGGTATGAATACATGTGTGGTGTGAATACATATGTAGTGTGAATACACGTGTGGAGGCCAGGGGTTCAGGTTGGGGGGAAGTCTTTCTTGATTGCTGTCTATCTTTTATTCTGAGGCAGGATCTTTGGCTGATTCCAGAACTTGCTGGCTTCAGCTAGTCTGGCTAACTGCCTTGCATTGGGAATCTCTTGTGTCTGCCCCCAAATACTTAGGCTCATAGGCCAGGTGCTATGCCTGACTAGCTTTTACTGGAGTCCTGCATAAACTTTACCCCAAATTGCTTTTTTTTTTTTTTTTTAGGTGTATTTATTGTCATATACCATGTATGTGCCTGGTGCCTTAGAGGTCAGAAGAGGGCACTGGATTCCCTGGGATTGGAGTTACAGCTGGTTGTGAGCTGCCATGTGGGTACTGGGAATCAAATCTGGGTCCCCTGTAAAAAGCAACAAGTATTTCTGTCTACCGAACCAACTCTACGGTCCCATCTCACCCCAGCCCAAATTAAATTTTTAGCAATTAAAAATTGCTAAATTTAATGAGTACATACAATTCAGTAAAGAGCCAATTCCTTACCTCAGAGCCGGAGCTATGATCTGTGCTGAGAGACTGAGGACTAGAGCAAACCCAAGACTGGACTTCTTTCTCCACAACATTGTTCCAAGATGTAGACCAACAGGATGGCCCCATCTCATCACTGGGATGGATTTCCTTTTCCAGAAATGAAGGATCAAAATTTCCATTTGTTCAAATGCAATAGGGGGAATAGGAGCAAAATACCCCTCTGGACAAAAAAATAATACATGTACATCTATATATACAAGTAGGTTATACGGTATATACAATGTATATGTACATGTACACACATACGTGTATGCTATATGTATATATGTACACATATTACACAGTCCAAGAGAGGAGAAGTGGAGACAGACAAAGGAGTTAGGTTAGCCTATCTTTAGTTTGTAAAATAGTGAAAAATGGCTGACATTTATACCTGTTTAGTACACTTAGTAAGTTAATAAAAATTCAAACTTTGCAGACTAATAATTAAAAAAAAATTAAGCCACCAATAGGTGATTAACTTATGTTGATCTGGGTTGACTCAGATCTATTTCAACTGTACTATTTATGAGAGAAAAGGAGACTTCCCGGGAGGTGACAATGGGCATTACAGGACCCACTGGTGCACCAAGGATAAGCACGTTCCAGTGTGAAGCAGATGGCCATGACCAAGGCAGGTCTCCTCATGTTAGTATCAGTTTCATTATCATGTAAATCCACTTCCACTATATTGAATTTCATGTTCAATATATTGACTGCCTCATGAAGATAGAAATTAGGGCAATCTTAGTTATTATTAAATGCAAACTTCTTACCACGTAAATTGACGTTAAATATAATTTTAACCATATTCCCCTATTCTCCAACAGTTTTACTATATTGTCTCTAAGTAAAGATTTAATTAGATAATTAAAATAGTAACGATTGTAAATGATCATGTTCCTAAAGTCAATCTCAATTACAGTACAGCTGGGTAAAAAGAAAAAGATGGCGACCAGTAATTTCTGTTAAGTTGAACAAAGTACCATGTTGCAGGAAATCTCCAACCTAAAAAAGCCAGGTCAAAGAAATCACAACTTGGGCTGGTGAGATGGCTCTGCGGGTAAGAGCACTGACTGCTCTTCCAAAGGTTGAGTTCAGATCCCAGCAACCACATGGTGGCTCACAATCATCTGTAATGAGATCTGACGCCGTCTTCTGGTGCGTCTGAAGACAGCTACAGTGAATTACGCCAGAGTGAGCGGGGCTGGCAGAGGTCCTGAGTTCAGTTCCCAGCAGCAACACACATGATAGCTCACGGCCATCTGTACAACCATAAATAAATAAAATAAATCTTAAAAAAGAAAAAAGAAATCACAACTCAATTAGTAGGAATACAAGCTACATGCCTAGATTGGGCAGATGTATCACTTATGCTACTATATTTCCCATCTATGAGATCCTTATAATTTGTGGTTTCTCCAAACCACATGCTTCTGCTCCATCTTCCCCCCCCCCCCCATTGATCTCTCTCTCCTCCTCTCTCCCTTCTCCCCCAAACTTTTCAGTTCTACCTTCCCTCCTACTGCCCAATCACTGGCTGTAGCCTTTATTTGAAAAGTTAAGGTGGGGAGTAGGTTCACAAGTCACCTGTATTTGTGATTTGATTTATTCCTTATCTGCAATCTCTCCAGGAAAGCAGAATTAGCCAGGGCTATATACAACAGTACCATTCTAGCTACAAGTCATATTCTGTGATGGAAACAGCAGGGTCTGGACCCATTTGTTTTTCATCAAGACAACCAGCATTTTGCCTTAGGCTGGAAGAACCCTATAGGTTTGTATGAACTTGAAAACAGACTTCCACTTGAGTAATTCAGTCAGCGCCCTAGAGAAGTGACTCCGAGAGAGAGAGAGAGAGAGAGAGAGAGAGAGAGAGAGAGAGAGAGAG
>JADRCD010198478.1:0-15073 GCA_019843815.1 Montemys delectorum | reverse complement strand
ATTGGGAAAAGATCTTTACCAACCCTATATCTGATAGAGGGCTAATATCCAATGTATACAAAGAACTCAAGAAGTTAGTCTCCAGAGAACCAAATAACCCTATTAAAAAATGGGGTACAGATGTAAACAAAGAATTCTCCACTGATGAACACCAAATGGCTGAGAAGCACCTAAACAAATGCTCAACATCCTTAGTCATCAGGGAAATGCAAATCAAAACAACTCTGAGATTCCAACTCACATCAGTCAGATTGGCTAGGATAAAAGACTCAGGTGACAGCAGATGCTGGAGAGGTTGTAGAGAAAGAGGAACACTCCTTCATTGCTGGTGGGATTGCAAACTGGTACAACCACTCTGGATATCAGTGTAGCGGTTCCTCCGGAAATTGGACATAGTTCTACTAGAGGACCCAGCTATACACTCCTAGGCATATATGCAGAAGATGCTCCAACATGTAATAAGGACACATGCTCCACCATATTCATAGCAGCCTTATTTATAATAGCCAGAAACTGGAAACAACCCAGATGTCCCTCTACAGAGGAATGGATACAGAAACTGTGGTATATCTACACAATGGAGTACTATTCAGCTTTTAAAAAGAATGAATGTATGAAATTCTTAGGGAAATGGATGGATCTGGAGAGTGTCATCCTGAGTGAGGTAACACAATCACAAAAGAACACACATCATATCCACTCTCTGATAAGTGGTTATTAGCCCAGAAGTTTGGAATACAGGAAGAGCAACCCACAAACCACAAGAAACTTAAGAAGAAGGAAGACCAAAAGGTGGACATTTCATTCCTTCTTAAAAGGGGGAACAAATATCCATGGAAGGAGTTGCAGAGATTAACTATGGAGCAGAGACTGAAGGACAAGCCAGCCTAAATGTAGCTATCTCCTAAGAGGCTCTGCCAATATCTGACTAATACAGATGTAGAGGCTCACAGCCATCCATTGAACTGAGTACGAGGTCCTCAAATCATTTGGTTTCCTATTTGTTCAGTGTCTGTGATAATAGGCATCTGTAGTTTTGTGAAGGTCTCAGACTCAGCTCACCTTACTCAGAACTAGAGTTATTAGATGTTGAGGGCACTGGAATCAGACACACTCCTTACACATTGGCATTTTGAGTGTGGAATTGGAAAATGCTCTTTCACCACCTTAGACTGACAACCACAGTCATAGAACTCAGCATCCTTCACTCCCTGTCACAGAGCCTGGAATTAAAAGTGTCCATCCTTTACTGTTACGCACTAAAAATGTCCTCCCCTCCCCCCATTCGGGATCATTGTGAAGGTTCTGCTAGTCTAAATGATACTAATTTGGTTTTGTTCAGTGGAAAATTTCCTTTGTCATGTAATTCATTTTAAAAGCACCCTGGCATGCATCATACAGTAACAACTCTGGATGAGCAGACAGGGAGAATGAGTCAAGTGAGCCACCCTTTGTAATGTAGAATCTTGTTGTAAATAGACACAGGGAACCACAAGCAAATGTGTGCATCTGGGAGCATGGTCTGACAAGTATTTAAAACTGATGCTCACAAGACTAAGCAAAGCCATTTATTCCCTACAGATTAGAGATGCTGAGGTTTATCCTCAGACAGAATTGACAAGGACTGAAGGTCCCTGAGCTCCAAATACCTTGGGAAGAGTATTGTCAACCCTTTTTCTTACTTTTGTACCAGCCTGCTTAT
The DNA here is from genome assembly GCA_019843815.1 of Montemys delectorum. Classification (NCBI taxonomy): domain Eukaryota; kingdom Metazoa; phylum Chordata; class Mammalia; order Rodentia; family Muridae; genus Montemys; species Montemys delectorum. The sequence goes on along the minus strand of JADRCD010198478.1, from coordinate 13,371 downwards.
TGACTTGAATCTGGAAACTGGTTAAAGGAGAATAATCTTCCTCCAGCTACACATGGGAAGATGAAATTGTCAAGGGCCAGGGTGTGGTGGCTGTTAAGTGAATGATCATGAAGCCCTAAACAATCCGTATATCTAGGATCACAAGGAAGAGTGGGTATGGGCACAGTGAGAGTTCTAGGTCCTGACAGTCATGCAGTCCTTGCATTTCTATATTCATAAGTCTCCGGTAACTGTAACTGTAAGCATCACATCAATTTTAATGAAAAAATTAGAGCCATTAAGTGAATAACAGCTTTGCAGAATTCATATTTCAGATGGTTAAATATATATTGTTCTCTACTTCTGAAAAAAAAAAGAAAAAAAAAACTCATTGTGTAGACCAGACTGGCCTCAAATTTGTATTAATTGTCCAGCTTCAACTGTCCAAGTGCTAGGATTACAGATATGGACCATCGGATCCAGGTATCCATTGTAGTCATCACTGATTGTAAAACTATAATGGAATATTGACTCATTGTTTTGAAATATATACCCAGCTTACCCTTCAAAGCTCATCCAATCTGTCTTTAGAAACAGGGGTATACATATTCCTTTTCTTACCATGCTAAGTTGCAGAGTAGATATGTTGCATGAAACTGCCCCTTTTCTGTGACTGCATCTAATTCACAGCAATGACTCTTTGACCTGTAGGGCTCATGCTTCTCTATGTATGGGTCAGAGATGCTGTGTTATTTACAGTTTTAACCCATACTCCTTCACTTCCATGACTCTTTTCTGATTTGATGTTTTAGACTATCACTTTTTCCTCCAATGATACCATTTAACCTTGAATCCAGGAGCAAGAGAGGTAGATAAAAAGGAGGTGTGTATGCATGTGTGTGTACATATGTGTATTCAAGGAGAAAAGTACTTGTGGTTTTTGTTTTTGCTTTTTGTTTTGTTTTTCACAACCAATTCCCTCAAGGATAAATTTATTCTAAATTGAAAAGATCCTTTATTTTGAGCAATTGGTGATGTGACGTCTGGTTAAGTGATTGCTTTATGCATGGTGGTGCTAGTGATTGACACAGGATGATAAACTCAGGTAGCCAAAATAGAATCTTCTAACAGCTGTTGTTAAATGAGCCAAGAAAGAAAGGGATTAAAATAGCCTGCTACTGTGATCCAAAGATGAGGATACAGAGTGACAAAGCAGAAAGAGGACCAGGGAGATGAAGTATTAACTAGCTTTCTATTCTTGCTACCATATAAGACAAGATGGCTCTGCATCTGGGAGGCAAATCCCATTCTTATTGTGTATTTCCTAAAGCTCCTGTGATTTCTGCAGGTGGCATTCTATCCTGAATCACCAAATGCATTTTTTTCTCTTTTGTTCCCTTCTCTTTTATAGTCTCCCCCAGTAAAAGCAGATTTTCTTCAGCAAATGGAAGATAAGATGTGATATTTACTACTCAAAATGAAACCATGTCTGCCTTGCTTCTAGCAATTGATTTGTAACTCTAAATATTTACATTTACTTTTTGTTTTTATTTGATGCTAGTTGGTTCTTGAAAAACCACACTAATAACTTGCCTGCCAAAAACAGGCATTAAAGAAACACAAATCAGATAAAGATCAGATCTAGGTGAAAAGTTAATGAAGTAGTTTATTAGCTAACTCATACCACTGTGACCAGATGTATGCAGTGAATTCCTGTGATCCGCACAATTGTCTCGCCAGCAAGAATGCACGCGGACACCAGGATCCTTCTGCAGCAAGCGTTTATTGCATCTTTAAGAGGAAGACCCCAAGCCCTGAAAAGGTACTGCTTATATACACCCTGGAGTGGCGTGTTCATTTCTGATTGGCTGTTTGCTCATTACCTCATGTGATGCCCCGGGGATGGGCTGTGACTTGGCGCGCTCTGGCCCTTAGCACATGCGCAGACTACTTGTTTACAAGGAGAGGACACCGGATGCCGGCGCCATGTTGTAATGGCGATTGAACCAGCTCGGGCGTGGCTCTCTACAAATTCCAAGACCCAAAAGCAGCTGGTCTCTTATTAGCAGTCTTGAATACAGCCCACAATAATGACTTCAAAGGCTTGTTCTCAGTCTCCCAGCAGTTCTGACCCCAATGAACCAGGATGGTGAAGAAAATTTGGGTTTATTCAGGAATCTGTGCTTCAAATGTAAACATAACAGGGCTGGGTATGTTGCAAGCAGTCAATTCCTTTTACTCTGTGGTTAAAATTAGCTGTGATTTACACAGAAGCTATTTGCCCTCAATGAAAGCAAACATACTTAGCACACATCCAACTATTAGCTGCAAGAAGACCAAAGTATGTATGTTCATTAAGTGTCCAAACTCACCATATGATAAAAAAAACAGTAATTAAAAAAATATTGTCAAAGATGTCTGTGTGCATGCGTGCATGTATATATGTGCAGGCATACATGCATTTGTATGTTTTGCTTAGAAAGAAAATAAGGAATAATCAGGAGTTGAATGACTGGCACAATGATATCATAAACAAACAATGTTTGAAGTGAAAATTGAGGATATTATCTTGATAAGTGCCTTGTATAGTAAGTATGCCAGGTCAAAACATTCCTGAAATATTCAGATAGCTGCCTTACTCTCTGTCTGGTTTCGCCTTCAAATAGATATTTTGGGACTCTAGCTATCAAAAAGAAATATCAGATAAGAGATCAGTGAAATAGGAAATAGACTCATTTGAAGAAAATGCCAAGAACTTTACAAAACCAAATAAATCAAAGAGAGAATATGAATGAAGCAGATAGCACAGGATCACTGGAGCTCTAACACTAAAGATCACAGTTGAGGCCACAACATCTTTCCAAACACCTGGCATTACTGGGACCCCCCATAGGAATCAGGGAAACACAAATCCCCACCCAGCCAGAGGTACAGGTTCCTTCCAGCTTGCACCTGTGCCCAGAGAAGACCTAGGGCTCTGGCTTCCCACCAACTGCTGCAATACCTAGAGAAAGCTTGACTTCCAGGAGTTATAACACAACATGATTTCAGGAGGTTGGTCACACCAGGATTTCAGGATTCCAGAGGCAGCTTGACTCTCAGGAACTCTGATATACCTAGGATCTCAGGATCATAAGATCCAAGGAAAAAAAAAGGATCACAGAGACAGATGTACTCCAGGGACTTCTGATACAACGAGGATCACAGGAGGGACAGGCATCAGTCAGAGACAGCAAGAGCAGTTAGCACTAGAGATACCCAGATGGTGAGAGGCAAGCACAAGAACATAAGCAATCAATGCTACTTGACAACATTAGAACCCAGTTCTCCCACCACACCAAGTCCATGATACCATAACACACCTGAAAAGCAAGATTCAGATCTAAAACCACATCTCAAGAATATGATAGAAGACCTTAAGAAGGACATAAATAACTCCTTTAAAGAAATATAGGAGAACACAGGTAAACAAATAGAAACCCTTAAAGAGGAACCACATAAATCTATTAAGGAAATACAGGAAAACACAATGAAACAGGTAAAAGAATTGAACAAAACTGTCCAGGATCTAAAAATGGAAATAGATACACTAAAGAAAACACAAAGAGAGATGGAAAACTTAGGAAAGAGATTACAAATGCAAGCATCACCAACAGAATACAAGAGACAGAAGAGAGAATCTCAGGCATAGAAGATATCCTAGAAGACAGTGACACAACAGTCAAAGAAAATACAAAAAGCAAAAAGGTCCTAACTCAAAACATTCAAGAAATCAGGAAACAATGAAAACACTGAACCTAAGAATACTAGGTATAGAAGAGAGTGAAGTTTCCCAATGCAAGGGCAGCTAATAACTTCAAAAAATTATAGAAGTTCCTTAATCTAATGAAAGAGATGCATATAAACATACAAAAAGCCTACAAACACCAAACAGATGGAACCAGAAATTTGTCCCATCACATAATAATTAAAAGACCAAAGCACAGAACTCACAAAAGCATCAAATTCACAAAAGAAAGAATATTGAGTGTAGTAAGAAGATAAAGTCAAGTGACATATAAAGGGAGACCCATCAGAATTACACCAGACTTCTCAACATAGAGTATAAAAGGCAGAAAATTCTGGGCAGATGTCATACAGAACCTAAGAGAACAAAAATGCCAGCCCAGGCTACTATATCCAGCAAAACTCTCAATTACCATAGACAGAAAAACCAAGATGACAAAACCAAATTTAAACAACAAACTTGTGGGACACAATGAAAGCAGTGCTAAAAGGAAAACTCATAACTCTGAGTGCTTCCACAAAGAAATTGGAGAGATCATACACTAACAGCTTAACTGCACATTTGAAAGCTCTAGAACAAATAGAAACAAATATACCCAAGAAGAAGAATAATAAAACTGATGGCTGAAATCAACCAAGTAGAAAAAAGAGAACTATACATAGAATCAACAAAAGTAGGAGCTGGTTCTTTGAGAAAATCAACAAGATAGATAAACATTTAACCAGACTAACCAGAGAACACAGAGACAGTATCCAAAGTAATAAAATTAGAAGTGAAAATGGGCACATAACAGAAACTGAATAAATTAAAAAATTATCAGATCCTACTACAAAAGATGATACTCAACAAAACTAGAAAATCTAAGTGAAATAGATGATTTTCTTGACAGGTACCAAGTGTTAAAGTTAAATGAGGATCAGATGAACAATATAAACTGTCCCATATCTCCTAAAGAAATGGAAGCAGTCATTACAAGTCTCGAAACCAAAAAAATCACCAGAACCAGATGGTTTTAGTGCAGAATTCTATCAGACCTTCAAAGACCTAATACCAATACTTCTCAAAGTATTTCATAAAATAGAAACAGAAGAAACTCTACCGAATACATTCTATGAAGCCACAGTAACACTAATACCTAAACCACACAAAGACCCAACAAAGGAAGAGAACTTCAGACCAATTTCCTTCATGAATATCAATGCAAAAATATACAATAAAATTCTTGCCAACCGAATCCAAGAACATATCAGAATGATCATTCACCATGATCAAGTAGGCTTCATCCCAGGGGTGCAGGAATGGTTCAATATAAGGAAACCTATCAGCATAATTCAATACATAAACAAACTCAAAGAAAAAAACACATGATCGTCTCATTAGATGATGAAAAAGCCCTTGACAAAATACAACATCCCTTTATATTAAAAATATTGTAGATAATAGGAATTCAAGGTCCATACCTAAATATAATCAAAGAAAATAAAAATATAATAAAAGGAAATATAATATATAGGAAGCCAATAGGTAACATCAAACTAAATTGAGAGAAACTTGCAGGATTCCCACTAAAATCAAGGACACGACAAAGCTGACCATTCTCCCCCATCTATTCAATATAGTACTTAAAGTTCTAGCCAGAACAATAGGGAACATAAGGAGATCAAAGGCATACAAATTGGAAAGGAGGAATTCAAGATATCACTATTTGCAGATTATATGGTAGTATACATAAGTACCCCTCCCCCCATGAGGAGAGAACTCCATGAGAGAACTCCTACAGCTGATAAACAACTTCAGCAAAGTAGCTGGATACAAAGTTGACTCAAACAAATCAGTAACTTTCCTCTACTCAGAAGATAAAAGAGCTGAGAAAGAAATTAGAGAAATGACACCCTTTACAATAGTCACAAATAATATGAAATATCTTGCTGTGACACTAATCAAGGAAGTAAAAGATCTATACAACAAGAACTTCAAGTCCCTGAAAAAGGAAATTGAAGATGACCTAAAAAGATGGAAAGATCTCCCACACTCTTGGATTGGCAGGATTAACATAGTAAAAATGGCCATCTTAGCTAAAGAAATCTAAATATTCAATGCAATCCCCATCAAAATTCCAACTCACTTCTTCAAAAAGATAGAAAGATAGAAAAAGCAATTCTCAAATTTATCTGGAATAACAGAAAACCCCGGATATCAAAAAACATTTTCAACAATAAAAGAACTTCTGGGGGAAATCACCATCCCTGACCTCAAGCAATGTTACAGAGCAATAGTGATATAATCTGCTTGGTATTGGTACAGAGATAGACAGATAAATCAATGGAATAGAATTGAAGAACCAGAAATAAAACCACATACCTATAGTCCCTGGATCTTTGACAAAGGAGCCAAAACCTTCCAGTGTAAAACATAGCATTTTCAACAAATGTTGTTGGTTCAACTGGCAGTCAGCATGCAGAAGAATGCAAATTTACACATTCTTTTCTTGTTGTACAAGCTCAAATCCAAGTGGATCACATAAAACCAGATATGATGAATCTAATAGAAGAGAAAGTGGAAAAGAACCTTGAACACATTAGCACAGGGGAAAATTTCCTGAACAGAACACCAATGACTTAAATGGGACTTCATAAAATTGAAAAGGTCTGTAAGGCAAAGGACACTGTCAATGGGACAAAATGGCAACCAACAGATTGGGAAAAGATCTCCACCAACCCTAAATCCCATATTGGACTAATATCCAAAATATGCAAAGAACTCAAGAAAGACTCCAGAGAACCACATAACCCTACTAGAAATGGGGTACAGAGCTAAATAGAGAATTCCCAACTGAGTAGTTTCAAATGGCTGAGAAGTACTTAAAGAAATGTTCAATATCCTTAGTCATCAGGGAAATGCAAACCAAAACAACTTCTAGATTCCACCTCACACCAATCTGAATGGCTAAGATCAAAAACTCAGATGACAGCAGATGCTGGCAAGGATGTGGAGAAAGAAGAACACTCCTCTTTTGCATGTGGGATTGCAACCTGGTATAACCCCTCTGGAAATCAGTTTGGTGGTTCCTTAGAAAACTGGAATTAGTTCTACCTAAAGACTCACTACTACCACTCCTGGGCATATACCTAAAAGCTGCTCCAACATATAACAAGGACACATGCTTCATTATGTTCATAGCAGCCATTTTATCATATCCAGATGCTGAAAAGAACCCAGATTTTCTTCAAGAGACTAATGGATACAGAAAATGTGGTACATTTACACTATGGAATTCTACTCAACTATTAAAAACAATGACTTCATGAAATTCAGAGGCAAATTGATGGAACTTGCAATTATCCTGAGTGAGGTAACCCAATCACAAAAGAACACACATGGTATATACTCACTGATAAGTGGATACTAGCCAAAAAAGTAGCTCAGAATACCCAGGATACAACTCACAGGTCATATTAAATCCAAGAAGAGAGAAGATCACACCTAAATGTGGATGCTACAGTCCTATTCAGTAAGGGGAAGAGAATAATCTCTGGAAAGTAGAGAGAGAGAGGGATCTGAGAGGAAGAAAGGAGGATGAGGGAAAGGTTGACCAGTTCAGATATGGAAGTGGTTGGAGGAGAAGTACAGATGGTCAGGAATTTGAAAGTAGGTGTATAGCAGTGGGGGAGGGAGAAATGGTGGTAGCTACTAGAAAGTCCCAGATGCCAGGTACCCAAGATGTTCCCAGGACTCAACAGGGAATAAATTAGCCAAAATACACAACAAATGGGATGTAGAACCTGTAGAGACTATATCCAATGATAGGCATGGACCACAATTGAGGGATGGGGCCACCCACCAACCTCAAAAATATTAATCCAGAATTCCTTCTGTCAAAAGGAAATGCAGAGACAAAGAGTGTAGCAGAAACTAAAAGAAGGGCCATCTCTGGATTCATCCCATGTGCTAACATCAAACTCAGATACTATTGCTGATGCCAAGAAATGCTTACTGAGAGGAGCCTGGTATAGCTGTCCCCTGAGAGGTTCTGCCAGAGCCGGAATAATACAGATATGGATGTTCACAGCTAAATATTGTCCTGAATGTGGGGACCCCAATGGAGAAGTTAGGGCAAGAACTGTAGGAGCTGAAGGGGTTGCAACTTCATAGGAACAACAATAATATCAACCAACCAGATCCCCCAAACCACCAACCAAAGAGTATGCAGGGGGTACCCATGGCTCTAGCTGGATATGTAGCAGAGGACTGACTTTTCTGATCACTGGGAGAGAAACCCCTTGGTCCTGTGGGGGCTTGATGACCCAGGATAGGGAAATTCTATGGCACTGAGGCAGGAGTTGGTGGGCATGTGGGGGAGCACCCTCATAGAAGAAGGGGGTTGGGAGGAGGGAATGGGGACTTATTGAGGGGAAACTAGGAAGGGGAATTGTTGCAGGATTTTCCCTGTCCAATTACACTACTGTAGAGGAGGCCTGTGATTGTGCAGGGAAAAGAGAGGCAGCGCTAAGAGTTGCAGAGGAGAGAGCAGGTTAGGGGAGAAGGAGAAAGGAGAATGCAGGCCAGGGTAATGATTTCACAAGTTTAGAATAATTGGGATAAAGCATTTATCATTATCAATTGGCTCTGAAATTATTGTATTGGCATCTTGTAAATTGTGATTTTATTGATACATAAATCTGATTGATTAACTATAAGCTTAAGAATTTTAATTCTACCAGGTAATTGGGTAATGTGATGGCTGACTGGAGTGCAGGGGACATTGCATGGTAGCAAGAGTAACTCAGGGGGGGCCCCGCTGGAGAGATGGCAGGTAGAGGGACGGTCGAGTGAGATGGCCAGGCAGGAACATGCCAGTTCGTCTTTTTTAATAATTCCTGCAACGGGATGACACTTGAAATGTAAATAAATAAAATAAACAATAAAAAATGACAAAAAGAAGACAAGACTCTACCCATTCATCTTCATTCCATACATATTAATTCATTCATTCATTCATTTATTTAATAAATATTAATAATTCAACAAATTAGCTGATACTGTGATATGTGTACACACACACAAAAAGATAGCTAGAAAATTCAGTTTCCTAATTTTAGGCTCCTTGCTGCATATGGTAAGGTTCAAGATGAAACAGTCATTTGTCAACAGGATGAGAGTTTGCTAGCTATGCTTGTTCTAGGATGCTTGCTATTTGTCCCCAGATCTGGCTTTAAATATTTTTTTTTCCTGCTAGTATTGGAGCTAGGGCTTTACATCAGCAAGGCAAGTACTCTACTATGGAGTTATATCCCTGGCCCTCTTTGGTACTCTTAGTATTGAGATGAAGTCTCCTTAAGCTGCTTGTACTAACCTTGAACTCACTCTCTAACCCAGGCCAACTCTGAACAGCTGAGTTTCCTCCTGTATCCTACAAAACAGTTGAGACTACAGGGTTGAGGATTCAGACTCCACTTCATCTTTGACTTGTGTTTCCAAAGCAGAGGTTTTGCCCCCTGCACAGTACTGTATTTCTTTCTATGATGCTGCTCTTTTAGAGGACCAGACTTTGGTTCGCAACTCCAATGACTACTAACTTAAAACTACCCATAAATCCAACGTCAATGGGTATGACACCCTCTTCTGGCTTCTGTGGGCAACTGTATTAGCATGTACACAGACACATGAATAAAAACAAAATAAGTCTTAAAAAAATTAAGATGCCAAAGTCTATGGGATGCAACACTGATGTACTTAAGAAGATTATTCACAATTAATGCCTTCATTAAGGAAAAGTAAGATCTCAAAAACAAGCAAACAAACCAAATTTGCACCTCAGGGAACTAGAGAAAACAAAACAAAACAAAACAAAACAAAACAAAACAAAAAACATTGATCCCAATACAAACTAGAGTGAAGAAACAGGAATGGTCAAAAATAGAAATAAAAAAAATAGGAGAATTTGGTTTCATTAAAAACAACAACAACAATAACAAAATGTTTAATGATTATTTAGATTAAGAAAATGTAATCACCTTGTATGCTCCACTGAAGAACCCACAGTCTGAAGGCCTCAAAGGAAGCCTGCTACAGCAATAGCCACAGGCCTCCTAGGAAACCTGCAGCAAACCGAGGCACAGGAGGCAGGCTCCAGACAGTGACACCCAGGCCAGCTAACACCAGAGATGTTAAGTGGCAAGATGGTAAGCAGCAAGCACAAGACCATAAGCAATAGAAAACAGTATACTTTGGCATCATCAGAACACAGTTCTCCCACCACAGCAAGCCCTGGATAACTCAACACACCTGAAAACCAGGAAGCTGACCTAAAATCTTACCTCATGAAGATAATAGAGTCCTTTAAGGAGGATATAAACAACTCAGTAAAAGAAATACTGGAAAGCACAGGTAAACAGGTAAAAGCCCTTAAAGAGGAAACAAATAAATCCCTTAAGGAAATACAGGAAAACACGATCAAACAGGTGAAGGAACTGAACAAAACAGTCCAAGACCTAAAAATGGAAATAGAAACAATAAAGAAAACACAAATGGTGGTAACCCTGGAAATGGAAAACCTAGGAAAGAGGTCAGAAACTACAGATGCAAGCATCAACAACAGAATACAAGAAATAGAAGAGAGAATCTCAGGCATAGATGATACTTTAGAAGATATTCACATAATAGGCAAAGAAATTTTAAAATATAAAATACCCCTAAACCCCAAATATCCAGGAAATCCAGGACACAATGAAAAGACCAAATCTAAGAATAACAGGAATAGAAGAGAGTGAGGATTCCCAGCTCAACCAACACAAAAAATGTCTTTAACAAAATTATAGAAAACTTCCCCAACGTAAAGAAAGAGAAGGCTATAAATGTACAAGAAGCCTATAGAAGACCAAATAAATAGGACCAGAAAAGAAAATCCTTTTGTTACATAATAATCAAAACACTAAATGCATAGAAAAATGAATGAATATACAAAGCTGTAAAGGAAAAAGGCTAAGTAACATATAAAGGCAGACCTATCAGAATTACACATGATGTCTCCACAGACTCTAAAAGCCAGAAATACCTGGACACATGTCATGCAGTCCCTAAGAGAACACAAATGCAAGCCTTGGCTACTATACCCAGCAAAACTCCTAACCAAAAAAAAACCAAACCAAAACAAAACAAAAAAAAAGTCGGGACCAGACAGCTTTCGTGAAGAATTCAAACAGTCCTTCAAAGAAGACCTAATACCAATATTCCTCAAACTATTCCATAAAATAAAAACAGAAGGAATACTACCTAATTCATTTAATGAAGCCACAATTACTCTGATACCTAAATCACACAAGGACCAAACAATAAAAGAGAACTTCAGACCAATTTTGATTATGACTATCAAAAATACTCAATAAAATTCTTACAAACCAAATCCAAGAACATATCAAAACCATCATTCATCATAATCAAGTTGGCTTCATTCCAGGGATGCAACTTGGTTCAATGTATGAAAATCCACTAATGTAATCCACTATATAAACAAACTCAAAGAAAATAATCATATGATCATCTCCATAGATGCTGAAAAAGCATTTTACAAAATACAACATGCCTTGATGTTGAAAGTATTGGATAGATCACGAATACAAGGCCCATATCTAAACATAATAAAAACAATTTACTGCAAACCAACAGCCAATATCAAATTAAATGGAGAGATACTTTAAGCAATCCCACTAAAATCAGGGACAAGGCAAAGATGCTCATTCTCCCCATATCTATTCAATATAATACTCATTGTTCTAGCTTGAACAATAAGACAACAAAAAGAGATCACATGGATACAAATTGGCAAAGAAAACATAAAGATGCAACAACTTGCAGATGATATGATAGTGTGCATAAGTGACCCTAAAAAATTCTACCAAATAACTTCTACAGCTGATGAATAACTTCAGCAAAGTGGTCAGATATAAAGTTAACTGAAACAAATCAGTAGCCTTCTTTATACAAAATATAAACAGGCTTAGAAAGAAAATAGGGAAACAATACCCTTCACAATATTCACAAATAATATAAAATATCTTGGGGTAACTCTAACCAAACAAGTGAAATATCTATATGACAAGAACTTCAAGTTTTTCAAGAAAGAAGTTGAAGGAAACCTCAGAAAATGGAAAGATCTCCCATGTTCACAGATTGGTAGGATTAACATTTAAAATGCCTGTCCTTCCAAAAGGAATCTACAGATTCACTACAATTGCCATCAAATTCCAAATACAATTCTTCAAAGACAGGGAAAGAGCAATTCCCAATTTCATATGGAAAAACAAGAAACTCAGGGTAATGAAAAAAATTCTTAACAATCAAAGAATTTCTGGGGGAATCATCACCCATGACCTCAAACTACAGAGCAATAGTGATAAAAACTGCATGGTATTGGTACAGAGACAGGTTAATCAATTAAATAGAATTCAAAACTCAGGTATAAAACCACATACTTATGGTCAAAGATGCTGAAAATATACAAGGGGGAAAAAAAGAAAGCATATTCAATAAATGATGCTGGTCTAACTGCCGGTCTGTGTGTAGAAAATTGAAAATAGATCTATATTTGTCATCTTGCACAAAGCTCAAGTCCAGGTGGATCAAGTACCTCAACATAAAACCAGATACACTGAATCTAATAGAAGAGAAAGTGGGAAAGAGCCTTGAACTCATGGGTGGGTGGGTGGGGATTTCCTAAACAGAACTTCCATGGCTTAGTCTCTAAGATTAAGAATTAATAAATAGCATCTCATGAAACTGCAAAGGACATAGTCAATAGGGCAAATTAGCAACCTACAGATTGGGAAAAAGTTCTTTACTAAATCCATATCTGATAGAGGGCTAATGAACTCAAGAAGGTAACCTCCAAATTGAAAAAAAAAATCAAAAAATGGGTATAGTACTAAACAGAGAATTCACTACAAAGAAATCTGTCTGGAATGGCTGAGAAGCACTTAAAGAAATGTTCAAAGTCCTTAGTCATCAAGGAAATGCAAATCAAAAGTACCTTGAGATTCATACATCAATCAGAACGGGTAAGATCAAAAACTCAGGCAATAGCAACATGTTGACAATAATGTGGAGAAAAAGGAACACTTTTCTATTGCTGGTGGGATACCCCTATGATTGAGTTAGGGAAAGGCTGAAAGAAGTTGAGGAGAAGGGAAACCCCAGAGGAAGACCAGCAGTCTCAACTAACCCAGACATTTGAGATCTGGCATACACTGAACAACCAACCAGGTAACATATGCAAACTGGTCCAAGGCCCTCAATACATATACAGCAGAGGACTGTCTGGTCTTTTCCTCAGTAAGAGAAGATGCATCTAACCATCGAGAGACTTGAGGCCCCAGGAAGCAGGGGGGCCTGGTCGGGTGGCTAGTGTTGGGCTAAAGTGGGGTAGGAGGTGGGGGTGGAGGGACATCCTCTTGGAAGTGTTAGAGGAGGAAATAGATGAGGAACTTTCGGAGAGCAGACTGAGTGGATAATAATGGCTGGATTGTAAAAAGATGATTAAAGATAAATAAAGAGAAAGAAAGGAAGGAAAGATGAAAGAAAGAAAGAAAGAAAGAAAGAAAGAAAGAAAG
>JADRCD010198476.1:0-12929 GCA_019843815.1 Montemys delectorum | reverse complement strand
CTAATTGGGTATTTATACTAACTTCTCTATTTACTACATGATATGCCATAAACCGAAATCTCTCTGAACTTCGTTTGCCTTGTTATAAATGAGGAAACACACTAATACCTGTGCCTTAGAAATAACGGACCATGCATGTCTATATCAGCATCTGGCTCATGGAAAAATCTCTATCAATTCAAGTCACCCATATTGTACGGAGATTTTTGTAGAAATGTGTCAGTAGATACTGTGTCTATTTCCAATGTATCACACATTACAGAAACAGGTGATACTTTTTTATCCTTACGAAGAAACTTCAAAGGCAGTGTTTCATATGTAGAAAGTGGTACGGTAGGTCTACGTTTTGCTGGTTCCAACCTCATTAATGAGATTAGTACTCAGACAAGATATTGAGATGTTTTGCCTTTTCTGCCCTTTCCATCTTGTGGTGACTTTAACAGGGCCATCTCTATGGAACAGCTTAATTGTCTCACCAAGTCTACTGGAACCTCAGTCTTGGAATTTACAGCTTCCAGAACATCATGAAATTATATATGTATATGCATATATATGCAATAAACCAAAATATATATGCAGAGATCTCATCTTTATGGGGTTTTTTTGCTGTGAAATTATTCTATTTGTTTTGGTGAAGAAGTGGTATGTGTTACATGTAAATCCAATAAATTTGATGCCAATCACTACAAATGCCAACCTCAACTCATTTGTAATTGTTTTCTCAGTCAATATCCATTCACTTATTCTTACAATCTCCAGACTACATGGCTAAATTTTATGTAGGCCCAAACCAGTGTCATGAGCCAATAAATGAGGTTTGTGCTTACTCTGATAGTGGACTTTTAGCATCTGAAATAGTAAAAGGAATCCCAGAGCAAATGCTGGCACTCGATCAATGCATATTTAAGCACTTATTGAGCTCTACTAATGAACTCTACTCTATGTCAAATGCTAGGGGGAAAGAAAACCTGACTTATATGTCTTTAAGGAGTGTTTAGACACATTCCAAAGAAAAAAACAGTGATATATAAAGGTTAAAAATAGATTTTACAATCTGAGTCCCCAAGATATCAATGAGGAGAGTTAAGTGGCAGGTGATGTCTCAAATGGTAATTTGATAATATAATAAAATAATTATTATTGGAACTATTTTGTGCAATTTTGTAATGCAATCACTGTAAAATGAAAACAGACAGGCAATATTTTTTAAGCTATTTACCTGAAATTTATAAAAGTAGTTCAGGTAGGCTAGAAAGATGTCACAGTCAGTAAATTGCTTGTCATACAACCATGAGGATGTGAGTTCAGATCTCAGTATCCATGGAAAAAAAGATAAGCGTTGTAGTACTAGTCTATAATCCTAGTGCTAGGAAGCAGAGATAGCCAGTCCAGCTGAGTCAGTGAGCTCCGGGTTCAGTGAGACCCTGTCTCAAAGGACAAGATAGAGAGTAATGGGGACAGATACACACATACACACACACACACACACACACACACACACACACACACACACACACACACACCACAGATACAGAAATAAATATTAACAGTCATTTTACTTCATGAGTAGAGAAGGGCTCTCTGACTCATGGTCTCACTATAGTTTAAAGAACATCAGAGAACAGGTAGCAAATTTGATAAATCTCCCAAACATCTAAAAAACAGCCTTTTATATGCTTAAGTTGGTTTAGTTTTCAGACTTTAAACCTTTACGGCACTCATGTAGAATTTGTAAATTTGAGGGACAATGGAACTGTTTCTTGGTTGATTTCACTAAATCAAGACTACTACTCAACCTAAAAGTTTAACTAATTATTCACAACAGATTAAATAGTTCCTGAGAAGATGAAAAGCCTTGTCAAGAGAGAGCTGATGTTTTCTGAGAAAGCTTGTGGACAATAGAGAGGTGAGATGGGTCCCTGAACTTTTTCTCTGGATGCAAAAGGTATCCGGTTCTGAGCCAGCTCAGACTGCAGATATGTGCTGTGAAGGGGACAGTTGGCATTTCTTTACCTTCAGGGTGGCAATTACCTTTGCAATTGCCTGCACATGGAGAAGAAAATAAACTCCAAATTACACTGTGAACTCTGGAGATTAGTGCATCATTTCATGGACAGTTGAACCTCTGCCCCATATAAATGTTTCCATAACGAAGAAAAAAAAAAAGCCCCATTCCACTATCCTGGATTTCCATGGAGCTTGTGTCAGGGTGCTGCCACCTGACTTCCATTATGGAGAGTGGATGTTGGAGGTGGAGGTTTTGAAACTTTAGGAAAACATCAGTGTCTGGCCTTAAACATTCATCCAGTACTCAGTGGAAGACATAGAGCATAAGATGCATGCCTCCTACTCTGTGCCTTTTGGTAATGGGATTATGTACAAATTGTACCTGTGAAGGCAAGTGCACACTGCAAAACATGTGTCAGCATAGACAGCATTAAGCCTTCGAGAGGCGTTTAAAATGCTTTAGAGCTTCAAGTCAACTTTTGAATTCTCAGACTCAAGCAGAAGCATGGATAATGACTTCTGGTGTTGTTGAGATTTTGAATTAAGACCCTGCCCTCAGCCTTCTCTGAGAGTGGGTATCCGGGTATCAGCTGAGAGAAGAAACTGCCTGGGCTTTGGACTGTCTTACGGGGTTGAAAGCATTTCTTCCAGCTTCTTAGCCACCTTCCCCCTGACTGTTTGTTCCCTCTGGGCTCCTTGAGTTATGCCCTTTGCTTTCATATCGAAGTTAGGTTAGGGCTTGATTGTATATTTTACCTGCAGTGTTCCCAGGACATGCACAGTGAAAGCTGTCAGTGTTGGGGCACTCATGAGCTATTTTCCCCAAACCCCTCCTGCCTACTTTCCTTTCATAACTGAGTTCCACCTATTCTCTTTATGCAGAAATTTAAGTCTGATTCTGACACATTAAAGGGTGAAAATATTGAATAATGTTTATATTTTCAATCAATTTCTCAGTATACTATTATAAAACAACAATAAGAAAAATGAAACGGTGCAAGGCCAAAATGGAAAGGATAACCAGGCTAGATAAACCCTTGGCAAATACTTTGATCTGAAACCTTCCACCCCTTACCACTTTCCAGGCCTCTACCAATCTTCACTCTCCATTAAGCCCCACTTTCTGGGCTGAGGCTAAGACAAAGGCTTGGTGTCTGAGTGGGAAACTTGCTACAGAAACATCTCAACCACACCACACCTGAAATCTCAATCATCAAAATAGTAATCCTTTCAGGATATCATATCTTGGCTATCAATACATGATATTGTTTTTCATAACATTGTCTTGAAACCCTCAAATACCAGTGTGTTACCAAAGGAGATATATAAAAGTTGCTCTCACATTAGTAATATTTATAATGCAATCACATCTGTGTTTATGCTGCCATGAGGAGTTAGCACCCCATGCCATTGTACATGTCAATTTTCTATATGTACTTTAAATTGTCTTTTTGCTTGCCTTCTCTCCACTATTTCAGCTGCAAACTGTTTCAGAGCAGAGTTCAAGTCCACAACAGATTCATGGCTCTGAGAACCTAGCACAGAATACAAAAGCAAGATCATGCACCAAATGTGTTCTTCTGGTTCTCATGCTAGCTTAGCACATTGGATTCCATTTTAATGCCATGTATTTTGCATGCCAGCTCTTGCACTAGCCCCTGAGTGAAACCGAATGTGGGTTCCAATCATCTTGAAGACCCTGGAGTCAGCAGTGAGGAGTCTGTACTATCCTGCTGGTCTTGCCTCTCTGGGACCTTCTTAATGATGGAGATGCAAGTATATGGTCCTGTTAAAGCCAACATTCTAGTTTAAAACTATTACTCTATTCAAATGATAAAAATCACAATTCAGATGTGCCTTCAGATACTCAGAAAATGGGTTTCATTGTTTCTTTCATGCTGCTAAAACATTAGTGACATTTATTTTTTTTTTGAAATGTAATGATGTGGAAGAATGGATGACTATGATTCCACAAACAGTAGAAAGAGGAACCAATTATCACTCATCAACAGGCTCCTATAATTAAGTGTTCCTGTGAAAGTTGTCTATAAAAACATGGAGTTATATGATATTTTTAATGTAATATTTTATAAGTGTAAAATACTTGAATGGCAAATGACTTAGATTTCACTGAAATATTTTCAATCTTTTCAGTCAACAGTCACTAAAAACATGGTTAAAAGGCTCATTGGCCAGAAGCCTTATCAGATTGAAGAGAGTACTTCTTATCAGATTCGAGAGAGTGTGACTGAATTGTTTTGATCCACTTTTCACTTCTCTGCTAATACAAAGGGAACACTGCATTTGTTTCTGTAGAGATGATGTTATGAAGTGTGGAGAAAGGAGGGTCCTAGATCTTCCATTGTCTTCCTAGAATAATCTCATAATGAAACTTCAGAGAGTCATCAATGACTATTATTTGAACCTAGCTGCTAAAATAAGACTTGCTCAGATGAGGTACCAAATTATTTACCTCAACCCAGAATACAGTGACCTTTCTGTTTGCTTTCATTTTTATCACCGTCTTTGTTGCCTGCTGTTACTGAGCAATCTTTCTGGAACTGAGCAAAGTAGGCTAGCTGGAAGTGGTAGTGCTGATGACTGTGAATGCCACTGATGAAAACTCGTGAGGCTGGAAGGAAATTTTAGCGTGCGATCATCCCTGAGATTCAGCTCGGCAGCAGAAAGACACTTCACCTTGCAATATTCAGTGTCTTTCACAATCTTACAGAGAGGCTTTATCCTCAAATAACCCATTCCCATATCCTAGGACATTCATCATGGCAAAAGTTTTTCTCTTCTATCTTTTTCTGATGCAATTCCTCTCTCTTCCCTATTTTCACCTGAGCACAATAACTATAATCCACTACTAAAATCATATCCTTTCAAAAATCACATTCCTGTGTTTTATCTTTGCACAGGCACCCTTGATGGCTTTGTGACTAAACTCTTATGTGCATGCTCCAAGTGATGATAGAATGATCATATGATTATTCTGAAGAAAGACTGATATGCATAGTCCTTCATAGCATGAGTTGAATATACATGATCATTCACAGAACTTCTCAGTGAATGAGGCATATTTTCAACTGGAGTTGAATTAAAGATGAGGCATCCATGTTGGGTTAGTCAGCAGCCTGCCCATGGTTTCTTTTTATGATCTACCAAATTAAATAGCCATCCCATTCAATTTAAACTGCTAATGTGTAGCAAATCTGTAACTAAACTAATTAACATTTTATCCTCATATGAAGAACACATTTACTCTGTTTATATGGGGTTATATTTATAAGATTTCCTATAGACCATCTGTGTGGTCTCTTATAAATCTCCATCTCTTTTGGAGCATATTTCCTTAGCAGGAAAAGAAACACAAAACTGTTGTTGGTAAAGAAATTTATTCACCACTAAAGAATTACTTTCCAATTTAGATATATAAAAAGAGGGTCCATGCATCATCAACTAACTCTTACTACCTGGGAGAAGATTGATTTTTGTTTGCAAACCATTTACTTGATACCAAAATCATGTTCAGAGCCTTTCATTCATGATGGTGGATTGATCCAGTCCTCCTTGGAAACTGTATTTGTCTTTTCCAGTATTCATCAAACACTAACTACCTAACCAGGTTGCAATCTTTAACTCCATAATTTCACTCTGGTAATTGCTTTTTCCTCCTTCTGTTTAACCAGAGTAAATGAACTATAATTTGAAATTCCTCTCGACATTCATATCTGATGTTCCAGAGACTCAAGCAAGGTGAGGAAGGATGGAAAAGGCAGTCCAAGGAAAAATCTTTTCTTCTGAAAATGAGAAAGAGAAGGTGTTGCTTACACGGACCAAAGTGGTAACTATAAAGACATCTTGAGTTCTTTAAATAGCATTAATTCAAGTAAGTTTAAATCCAAATAAGGTCTTCCAAGACAAAATGACTCCGTGAGTCAGGAGCATATGAAGTGCAAATACCCCTAGACAAAAGGGCCCGCCTAGACAAGGGTACCACTGAACTCTTACCTTCTTGTTGCTACAGGAAGTTATCAGTATTTCATGCCCACCTGGCAATTGTTTTCAAGAAAAATACAAAGTTCTGGTAGTCTTTCAGTCATTTTCATCCTTTTAAATGATGACTTCTCAGCCTGCTGTTCCTGTCAAGCCACCCGATCAACATGGTATACCCATATGAAGGACTCAAGCTCAACCTCGATAACTCTGTTTATATTACTTAGATTCTGTTGCCAGATTTGTTTCACCATTACCAATAATGAAATTACCTCCTAGAGTAAACTCTCAAATTTAAGAGCTAACTGTTTGGGCCTTGTGTGACTTTAGTCGTTATCACTGAACATTGTGGGAAACTTGGCACAGCTCAGTTCCTACCAGTGTCTAGTGTTGAGGCTTCCAGTCACAGTGACAGGGACAAGTTTACAGTCACTATAGTGCTTTGTGTTTCCAACACAATACGAAATACTATACTTATATTCATTCTTCTGGTCCTTTTCAAACCCATGTTAGGTACTTTGACTTCAGTAACAACTATGCTTACTCACCTAATAACATCTACACACACACACACACACACACACACACACACACACACACACACACACACACATATACACACACTTTGAAATTGACAGGCATGACATGGTACATAGATGTTTAAATCAGATGTTGTCCTTGCTGTCCTGGGATTTTATCACCAGTAAAAAAAAGACAGACTAAACAATAAATAACTGTGCAAGTCAAATCAAGAGAAATGCCTAAAATGATGTTGTTAAAGACACATGAGTAGTTCACTGTAGTGATGGGTAAAGTAACTAATGTTTATTGAGTACACATATGCTGGGTGCTGACCTTAGCACATTACATGGACCAGTTCATATAAACCCCAAACAATTTTCAGTTGTGTGACACTCCTACTCTCTCTTTCCAGACAACTCACTTGAGGCACAGAAACAGGCAAGTGATTTACTGAGGGCTGTGTGAGTGGTAAGTGATAAACCTGGACTCTGGGTCCAGTCAGTGAAGCTACTACTCCTTTGAGCAAGTTACACGACTTCCCTGTAGTCTCCCCCTGTACATTCCTCACCTGAGCTTATGAAGTAAAAGTTGCATTTGGGTGTGTGTATGTGTGAAGAAATGCAACGAAATGAAGGACACTTGGGTACAATGATTTATATACACTTACACAGTTGTCTTCTGATCTATGACTCAAATGCACATGTGGTAAAGTTATAACACTCAAGATCAAATGGCTTTTACATCAAAAGGTTGGTGCCAGGCTTAGTGACTCGGGGCTGTAATCCCAGTGCTTAAAATGCTGAGGGAGGTTGTGAGTCTGGGGCTACCCTGAGCTACATAGCATGAACCTAAAAGAAAAAAAGTAAGGACATTTTATTTTTTAACATTTCTTGGGAGTAAATTCTGCACTCAAGATTTTATTGTAAAACCTTTTTAAGACAGAAGTATCTAACATTGAAATATTAATAAAGTTTAGACTTATCAACTTTCAATGTGGACTCCAACTCACAGCTCCTTCTGCTATTAGCTAAGGGACCTGTTTATTAACATTTATTAGACTTTTCCTTACTCCCATGTCCCATTTGTCTCAGGAGGAAAAAAAACAAAAAACAAAAAATAACAAAACAAACCAAAACAAACCACATGGCATCATTGATTGAAAAGCCCCAATGGTTACCCCTTTCATTTGGAATGCATGGTACTAAGGACTGCTGATCAGCTGCATTCCCAGAGAGCTTGTCACCAGCTCATAAGGTAACAGAGGCCGTAACAGCCTGACCTGACAGGTTTATATCTACTTCAGGACACTCATACAAAACAGGATCTGGCTGCAACCATCCTGTTGAAAAGACACTGGGTTTTCCTCCAGGCCTCCTCCGAGGAAGCCACCCAAGATGATGGAAGTCATTAGAATCACAGGGGCCTGCTGTGCTTTCCACACAGCACACACTAGGAACCACCTTAGCTAATTAAGCTTAGTTAAGGTCTCCAGAGGAACTGTTAAACTCATGGAGGATAAACATTTATTACAAACATTTGATAGTCTTTGGATAGTCTGGTGAACTACTATGTCCTTTAACCAAGTATCTCCTTAAGAAGATACAGATGTTTTAATATGCCACAAATATTGGTCTCTAAACATAACAATTATATTTTAGGGGAAGGAACTTGTTCATATTAGTTATCTATAGCTCTTAAATAGCATAGTATCTCACATATGTTATTTTCCAACATAATACAAGTCATAGGCCCCAAAGAAAATTTTGGGTACATCTTAAAGAGATGGCAGCCCATAGGTCTAGTAATTGCCTCACAGAACTCCTCATGTATTTTTACTGTGATTATGGAGTATCTTTAATTCCAAATGTGCCAGTTGAGAGAAATCCATGCTAAGGATAGGTTTTTTTCTTAAAATTATGCCCAATTCTAGATGCCTTCCACTAAAGGGACTGTGGCTAGGTAATTTGGAACTATTGGAGAAAAGGGATGTATCACAGTTCCCACGTAGGGTTCATGTGAGTGACTTATTAAAGGTTCCTGAAGTCTTGGATTTCAAAACAAACAAAATAAAACAACAACCAAAACAAGCAAAACCTAACCATTGGCCTTTTCGCCCTTTTCTTCCTGTCTTTTATTTTGTCCTGGCTCCCAGAATTCTATATGAAAACAAAACTGGCCTCAAACTCGCAGAGATCTGCCTGCCTCTGCCTGTCTCTGCCTGCCTCTTCCCTCCTATTGCTGGGATTAAAGGCATGAAACCTACATGGCAGGCATTGACCTTTTTGCTGTGCAATGGTTCTTCTCAGTTTCTTTGTGGTAAATAGAGGCCAGTGGCCATCATCCTTGGGTGATAAGTTTAGTTTAGCCAATTCTTGAGTTACATGCAAAACACACATTTCCATCATATTGTCAAAGCAGAAGAAATCCACACTCCTTATTTAGAGAGCTTTTACCAAACAGAGCTCAGACATCAAAGGAACCCTTCCCAGTGTGGACCACCGCCACCACTGTTTAGATCTTCATCACCTGAAGAATGTCTGTGTCCACTCAAGGTACGTTAATTGCCTAGTTTCCATGCCTCTGTGTGTGAAATTCACTCCATTCTCTCCTTGCACAGTTCAGTCCATCAGTTAAGATATTAAACTGATAGGACTAGTTTTCTGAGCCTGTTTTCTTCAGTTCACAGGGTTCTTATTTAAATTGTAACACTTTTTGGAGTATATCTCTCATGTAAGATGATAACATTATGTCATTGATTAAAAAAATATTTTATATATTGAATTTCAATTCTAATAAATATATACATATATTTGTTATGTTCTAATTTACTCTTATGTGATATTCTTGAAAATAGTGGCCCTCTTTTTTATGATTTGCCTTCAAAGTACTACCTTTTAGTAAAATAATGAGCCACTGACAAATGCTGAGTAGCAACAAAGTATCACATTGTCACTGTATTTTGATGATCAATAAATTTTGGTGATTAACTGATATAACTGTTAATAAATATGTCTTATTTTCATAATACTTTCGAAATCATAGAATACTTCAAAATGCTTCATTGTCTTTGATAATTGGGGAACTTTGTGTTGGAAATGAGACAGATAATTATTCATTATACAGATGAAAGTACAAAAAAAGTGAGGAGACACAGGTGTTAGCTAGACCTGTATTAAGATGTTTCACAGCCTGGAAAGCCTATAAAGAAATAACAGAGCTAGTAAACATGGCAAGGCATGCATTTATTTACCTCTGCCTTCCTCTGCAACCTTGTTTAAATGGTAATATAAATGTTCTTAAAAGGTGAAGTTGAAGATGAAGAAAAAGAAGAGATGGTTAAATATTGCATTGTGGACAGCAAGAATTATCCTAGGTCAATCAGCAAGACAGGGGGCTAAAGAAGGGATAGTAAACTAAAAAGAAGCCAACCACAATTCTAGGCTCTTGGAAAGTCTAGAGCACTTGAGGAAAACAGAGACATTTGAATGCAAGCCATGTATACAGAGAAACCCTAACTCCAAGGTTATTCTCTGAGCTCTGCTGACAGGAAGAATAATCACATTCTCCAACTGAAGTAGATTTGGACATGGGGATCATAAATGTCTCCAAGAAATGGACAACTTTCACTTTTAAAATATAGACTTATGAAGAAGCTGGCATTTGAAAAATGGTGACCATGAATGCAGTTAAATAAGTAAATAGAGAACGAGAAGAGGTGAGACATTTGGACCAAAGTAGGAGTGGGAAGAGAGACAGGCAATGCTGGGCTCCAGATGAGCCATGAAAGCAAGTGGAAGTGGAGAGATGGAGTGAACACAGAGGTCCTGGAAGATGTGCAGGTCATGGTGGGACCCACCAGGGGATTAGATTCACCTTTCACTTGCACAGGAAGTTGGGGCGTATTCATGGAGTTTTGTTGGTCTGTGTTCTTTGGCTGAGAACAACAATCTGGTAAATGAACTAATACATAAAACATAAGGAAAAGGAAGAAGTTAAGAAAAAGAATTTATAGAGAACTTATAGACCACAAGAAAAGAAGATATTTTCTCCTAATTGACTGTAGAGTGGCTTGGGAGGTCCCCAAAACTGGAAATGGGATAATTTTGAAAAGGATTCAATGCTCTACTTCTCACCCTTGAAATTTTTCTTTTAAACCTAAGAATTCCCAGAACAAAGCACCAGACTAATTTTGTTTGTGTCATATGATCCTTGACTATAAAGAGCAAAAGGCTATGATTGTCATCAAGCATTCATAAAACACTGGGCAGATGGAATGGGTGATTTCCACTACAGTTGCTGATGAGTGGAATAAGAGTGGAGGATGCAACTCTTATTCTGACTTTTTATAATAAATATCCATCTGTGTAAAAAAAACTGTATCATAATATAATAAAACCCCTTAACTTTCACTTGTTAATAAAAATAATCTTAAAATTAAAATTATAATGTGATATTCTAAGAAAGCAAGTCTTACTTGAGAGAGAAAATTCATAGGGAGAAAAAAGTGTGCAATTATATGGATTGAGCTGAAAGAAAGGGAAGATTTTTGAAAATCGCTTAAAACTCTATTTGATGCCTACTTGATACATACTGCATAAGAAAAAGATATATATTTACCTAAAGGTTAATGGCAAGAAAATAATAACCTCAATAAAAACAAGGGCCTCAGAGTCCATATTTCTTCATGAGCTCTCAATTTATATACATTTTATGCTGTCAAAAACAATAGAGTCAGCTATGCTTAAGTTTATAGCCCTGGAGAAGCCTGACAAGATTGAGCATTAAACAGAACCTGTGGCAGAATCTGGATGAAGCCACCCATTTGTGTTGGCAGCCCACATGACTCAGTTTGAATATTTGTTCATAGAAACTAAGCTGCTAACAGAAACAATCGTGTTGATTGGCTTGTTTGCTATAAGAGGCTGAGCAAGCAGAGAGCAACATGAAAGAAACAACAAAAATGTTAACTATCTTGCTTCCATTTTTTAATGGTTCTATGGTCTTTTTTTCCTCCCAGTTTCCCACCTGTCACCTAACACTGACTAAATAATTATTGCAGATGCACTGTGATATCCTAGGTCCTGGGTTAGGAAACGATTAGGTAATGAGGAAAGCGTGAGGCTGGCTCTCTTCACACAGGCTCATGCTAACCTAAAGGGACCAGAGTCACTTACTAGCAGGCTGCTCCCTGAACAAATTCAACTGCTGATGTTAAGTCAGGGACATCTTTTGTGCCTATATTGACTTTAATTGACTTTATTTTTTTTTTTTACTTTTGTCAGTTACATTAAGATAGAGCGTGTTCACAATAAAGGTTTTAAGTAATTAGTTTTAATTCAATGCATTTTTACGAGATGTATAGGATTACATAACTATCTCCATAACCGTGACCTGGAACATTGTCATTAGAACAAAAAAATTTCAGTAGTCCTGGAGATCTCACCCGTGACCCTTAGTGAATACTGGTCTGAGCTCTGTAAGGTGTAAATGCATGTGTGCATGTGTGCCTGTGTGGGTGCATGCATACCTGCCTGTGTGTGTGTGTGTTTGTGTGTGGTGGGGGGAGGTGTCATGGCTTTGTAGCTCATCCATGGTATCATGAATGCAGTGCTTGCTTTTCTTTATTTTGGATGGCATTTTATTTTTGTGGATATACCAAAAGTTGTATTGGTACCTGTGACTAGACATTAACTGCCTGTTTGGGGATATCCTAAAGAAAGTTTCTGTGAACATAAAGAACCAGTATTCTTTTAACTAAAAAATGTAAATATACCTCAACATACTTTGATCATATTCTTTCTCCTCTCCCTACTCCTCTCAGATCTTCCCACTTCCTGGTTCACTAAGCTTCATGATGAACATGTATTTTTGTGTGCCGAAATTTCCACATTTCTTAGGTTAATACAAGAAATGAATTTCTGCATAATACAATAACTATATGCAGAACTTCATAAGTAGCTGAAAAATGATTTTTCAACATATCTGTGACACAATGTATTCTCAGCAGACCCATGTGAGAACTCCCAAGGTCTTGTACTGTAGAGAGTCGCGGTGAGCGGTGATAGCCTTCAGATGGTGCTGACATCTGGCACTCTCCCAAGTTTACAGGTGAATTGCGCATGTGCCTAGGGCCAGAGCTCACCAAGTCTATCTGCGCATGTGCTAAGGGCCAGAGAGCGCCAAGTCACGGCCTATCCTGGGGTGTATTGCGCTCCTGAGTAAGCAGCCAATCAGAAATGAACATGCTGCTCGAGGGTATATTTAAGCAACGCCTTTTCGGGGCTTGGGGTCGCCCTCTTGAAGATGTAATAAACGATTGCTACAGAAGGATCCTGTGTGTCCGCGTGCGTTCTTGCCAGCGAGACGACTTGCACGGATCACAGTTGGTGCCGAGAGAAACC
>JADRCD010198463.1:0-10727 GCA_019843815.1 Montemys delectorum | reverse complement strand
AGCCCCGTAACTTGGCAAGTACCCTATGCCCCTCAGTGTTTATTATTGCTTTTGTTCCTGGCTCTCTGGGTTGGGTGGGGAGAGAACAAGGATGACAAGATTAGGGTCCTCTGGAGACCTGAGGGTGCCTGTATCTCTCTGAGGTGCTGGGGTTGCTGGGCATTACTACTTGGTTCTCTCTGCTCTGTCTTCTGCCCCTCCTACTCTCCAGATGCCATCTTTGCCCAGTCGCTCTGGGGCAGTCTGAGATAAATGCAGACACAGGTCTCTTCTCCCAGTGATGAGCAGCTCCTGGGATGGCTCTCTGGCCTTCAGATCCTGCATCATGCTCTCCCATTTGAGTAATGTGCTTCTGACAGAGGCACAAGGCAGAGCTTCCAAGATTTGATTATGAAAGTCTCTCTCATTTGCTGAACCCTACCTCTCTCACTCTTACCTGCTTCCTCATGTAGGTTAAGCCAGCTGCCACTGTGAACCCTCTGTGGAGAGACCAACATGGCAAGGAAGTACACCAAGGGTGGCCCACTGGCCAACAGCCGCTGTCAGAATGAATCTGCCATCTAATAATCTGAGAGAGACTTAGGTTTGTCCATCCCAGCATGTAAAGGGACTTGGAAAGGGCTCCTTCCCCATTAATTCTTGAAATGGTGGCAGCTAGCAAGATACCTTGATTATAGCCTGAAGGAGACCCCAAGCCAGATGACCCCACCAAGCCACACACAGATTCTGACACAGTGAAACTGTGAGGGGGAAAAAAAGGTGACTAAGGGGTGGTAGCACACACATTTGATCCCAGCACTCTGGAGGCAGAGGCAGGCAGACTGCTGTGAGTTCAAAGCCTGCCTGGTCTGCAGGACAAGGTCCAGAACAGCCAGGGCTACACAGAGAAATCCTGTCTTTAAAAAAAGAAAAGATGGCCAGGCAGTGGAGTCGCATGCCTTTAATCCCAGCACTTAGGAGGCAGAGGCAGGCAGATTTCTGAGTTCAAGGCCAGCCTGGTCTACAGAGTGAGTTCCAGGACAGCCAGGGCTACATAAAGAAACCCTATCTCGAAAAACAAACAGAAAGAAAGAAAGAAAGAAAGAAAGAAGGAAAGAGAGAGAGAGAGGAAGGAAGGAAGGAAGGAAGGAAGGAAGGAAGGAAGGAAGGAAGGAAGAAAAGATAAAAATGTAAGCCCGTGGGATCAGGCTAGCTTGCTAGGCAACACTAGACAACAGACACACATCCTGCTCTCTCTTCAGCCTTGCTAATCCTGAGGCCTCTCATCTTTGATCTTCATTCACTCAGCTCCGTAGATAGGAGAATTTAAGTATACACAGATAAATAAATAAGTGTAGACCTTGATCTCAGATCTCAAAATCCTCAGATCTCTGATGGGGTCGATGAGTAGTTATGGTCTCAAACTTGTAATCAAACTTAAATTGTTTAGCACTGAGGATGATGAGGAACATTTGAAAGGATGGTTTTCACACGGTAATGCAAGTTAAAATCAGAACATAATTCAGGTATAAAACTGTGGACTCTTTAAGTTAGGATAGATGTTAGAATAATGTACCAATAGACAAAATTGATGGGCTAAATGTTAGTGTATATCATACATTATAGTTTACATAACTGTTATAACTATGTTCAGTGTATATCTGAGAGAAAAGGCCTTTTAATAGATGAAAAGGGGGAAATGTAGATTTGGTTTAATGCTTGTATTATGTTAATTGGGTTCCCAAAGTTATAGGAGAATCTTGTATGAAAGACGCTGAGCCAATCCCCAGTTGGTTCTGATTGACAAAGTTGTCGGTAGCCAATGACAAAGTTGTCGGTAGCCAATGGCCGCACAGGGAGATAGAAGCAAGACTTTAGCATTCGCAGGCAAGGGGCCAGGAGAAAAGGCAGAATCACCATACCGGAAAAGGATGCAGGCTTGAGAGGGGCAGAAGACAGAGCACCAATCATAGAAGAACCGGAGAAGACAGAGCACCAATTATGGAAGAGCCAGAGAAGACAGAGCACCAGTCATGGAAGAGCTGGAGAAGACAGAGCACCAATCATGGAAGAGCTGGAGAAGAGCGTCCCCTCTCCCGACTGGGTCTAGGGTAGCAAAGATGGAATATAGATTTTAGTGAGTAAACACTCAGGAGTATTGGAGGGGAGGTGTTAGCAACAAGGAAGTTTGGGAGTGGCCCAGCCATTAACCTGATTAAGGCATATTAAATATAAGGTAGTGTGTGTGTGTCTGTAAGTGTGTGTCTTTCATTCTGGAATCCAGAACATTGGGGCGGGTAAGGGGAACTCCCGCTGCCGACACCGCCAGGGTGGTTTGAGTAGCGTTAATTGCCTGCTACAATGCCACTCCTCTCTCTTGCCTCTTAAGCCTCTTTTCTCTGTTGCCAGCCATCTCTTCTTTCCCCCAGACTGTGGTCTCTCCATTGTTTCTGGTCTCCACACGTTCCCAAGCATCACCCACTCATGACTGCGGATGTTCCCAAAAAGATTCCTCTTTCTCACCACTGCACATAGCTCTGCTTCTCTGGCTCCTGAATGGGTATTTTCTCCGAATGTTACTCTAGCAACTCAAATCAGTCTCGTTGCTGCCAGTCCATCCTCTGGCTATCTGCTTCCATCAGTAGTAGAGGCTGTCCTAGTAATGGGTCCACAGACTCGGGTAGCTCCCAGGCCACCTTTCAATTCCCATGCAGTCTAGTCCTGACTATCAAGACATCTTTATATCAACTAGTCCCAAGACCCCATATTTCTCATGGACACTCCCTGGTCTGTTTCCCACCTCCAGCCCTGTCTGACACTACTCGATGGACCAGGTTATGAATACTGGTTCCACACACTCTGCCTCAAAGTCCTCACTAGCATCTGTGCTTCTCTGACCTCAGAGTTCTACTCCAAGGAACTGTCAACGGTGGAGAACAGTTAAAAGCTCACAACATTTTAGATGCTCATCAACAGGTGACCGTTTGGTGCATCTATCTGCCCACAGATGTTTACTCGTCAGCGAGAAGAGATGAGCTATTGGCATACCACAGTTCAATGAGCATGTAGAGAATTTTGCAGAGAAAAAAAAAAAGCCAATCTTACAATGTTGTATACTGCCCAATTCCAGAGACCTACATAGCCGCACTAAAATGGCAAATACGGGGGATTTGGAACATCTAGCAGTTGACCACGTTAAGAGTGACAGAGAGGCCAGCCTGGTCTACAGAGTGAGTTCCAGGACAGCCAGGGCTACACCGCAAAACCCTGTCTCAAAAAAAAAAAAAAAAAAAAAAAAAAAAAGGTGGCAGAGATGGAGCTGTTCATTCCAACATCATGTTCTTGGGTCACTTATATACTTGATGGTCTGAGGCACCATCACTGAGGGGCCCCAGGCTGTGAGACATAGATCTGTATTTATTACTCCTTTTTTTGTTTCTTTCCTTTTCTTTCCTTTCTTTCTTTTTATTTTTATTTTTATTTTTTATTTTTTGGTTTTTCAAGACAGGGTTTCTCTGTGTAGCCTTGGTTGTCCTAGAACTCACTCTGTAGACCAGATTGGCCTAGAACTCAGGGATCCACCTGTCTCTGCCTCTAAGTCCTGGGATTAAAGGCATGCACCACCACTGCCCACCTGTGTAGTTTTTTTTGTTGTTGTTGTTGTTTTTTTTTTTTTACAATGGCATGTAAATCTAAAATTATCTCAAGACAAAAAAAAAAATGTTAGGGTTATTTATAGTGAGGGAGGTGAAGTTTAGGCAGCAGCCAGGGCCCCACAGTAAGACCTTCTCTATAAAACAATAATAAAGGCCTTGTCTATCAAAATAATAAGAAATAATAAAAAGGAGACAGGAGCAGGTAAATGTCTGTAAATTCAAGGCCAATTGGTCTACAAATTGACTTCCAGAACAGCCAGGACTCTATAGTGAGATCCTGTCTTAAATAAACAAACAAACAAACATAAAGGCCTGCGTGGCAGAGAGTTCAGCTTACAACTTAGGGCCACATGGACTCATAAAACAATGTGGGAGAAGGATAAGAGAGTCCAGTGTGGCATGCTGCCTGCACTACCAGTTCTTGGGAGGCTGAGGCAGGAGGACTATAGGTCAGGGCTACCCTAGCTTACATACCTTCTGCTAAAAAAAAAAAAAAAAGTAGAAAAAAAAAGAGTGTGAGCCGGGGGGGGGGGGCGCACACCTTTAATCCCAGCACTTGAGAAAAAAAAAAAAAGGAATGTGAATGAGAAAAGCCAACACTGCTCCTGTCCCTCTAGACTGTCAATATGTAAGTCAGACAGGACCTCAGCTTTCCCACATTTTATCACCAGAGGAAGGTAGCACTCCCAGAAGCAACTTAAGGAAAAACTACTTGCCTTGCTCCCCTCACCTAGTTGGTCAGCCCACATGGAATGAGGTTGATTCCTGTGAGTTATAGGTCCTTCCTTCTACCCTCAGAGGAGCTGTGGGAAGGAACAGGGAACTCAAAAAGAGGAAGCGGGGCTGGAGAGATGGCTCAGTAATTAAGAGCACTGATTGCTCTCCCAAAAGTCCTGAGTTCACTTCCAAGCAACCACATGGTGGCTCACAACCATCTGTAGTGGGATCTGATGCCCTCTTCTGGTGTGTGTGAAAACAGATACAGTGTACTCATCTGCATAAAATAAATAAGTTAAAAAAAGAGGAAGGGAAGAGTGGGCCTAAGGAAGGTCTCCAAGCCTAGGGACAGAGTGACCACAGAAAGGAAGTCAAGGAGACTGACCTCTGTCCTGTGGCCATGTCCCGCTCCGCCTTCTCTTTGATGTTCCCTGCACCCCAAGGCTATAGTATAGGTGAGTGTTATATGTATGTTGTGTGTAGATTGTGCTCTGTGTGTGTGTGTGTGTGTAGGTCATTTCTGGCTGGAGCACCACAATTTAGCCCTTAGGGAAAGGGGTCTGCTCTAGGTGGAGCTTAAACTTACAGGCCAAGAGCATCTTCCTAGGCTCTCTGGCAGGATGCTAGGCACTGACACAAAGGTGTTCATTCGGGTCACTGCCAGGGACTGGGGTGTGGTTCTGTGGTAGAGGCTTGCCTAGCCTACTTAAGACATGAGTTCATCCCTAACACCAGGAAGAGATGTTCTGTTGTTTTACACCAAAGTCAAAGGAACAACACTCGGGCAGGGGACACAGAACAGGTGCTAGTTCATAACTGTGATTTTGCTACTGTTAGGAATCATAATGTAAATATCTGATATGCAATATATCTCATATTTGACCCCCCTCAAAGAGGTCATGACCTGCAGGTTGAGAACCATTGATATCCCTAGTTAGTGACTAACGGATCGTTCTTGGTTTTTGAATGTCAACAGATCCTGAACATATGAAAAGTGTAGCTTTTTTGTAATGCGAGAAATGCAAAATAAAATGGGCACCCACTTCAGGGAGAAGATGCCCCCCAGTCTGTTGGCATATTAAATCCAGGAGCCTTTGATCCTCTAGATGCTCCTGGTGGGAAGGATGTAAAATGCAAAATGATGTAACTTCTTACAATTTTGAAGACTTTTTACTTCGAAGCAATCTTTAATTTATAAAGGAATTTGCAATACGATAGAAAACCCTCTCTTGGCTCAGAACCATTGTGAATAAGAGGTCAGCCCCCTGACATTTTAGTGTATATTACTTACAGATTGTACATTTTCTTTCATAGGTCCAATACAACCATCAAAATTAGGAAAGCAATATTGACTAATTACTACCACCCCATTCAGATTCACCTACTTGTTCTAACAGTGTTTGTTTGTTTATATGTTTATGTTGAGTCAGGATCACACTG
Source organism: Montemys delectorum (assembly GCA_019843815.1). Lineage (NCBI taxonomy): Eukaryota > Metazoa > Chordata > Mammalia > Rodentia > Muridae > Montemys > Montemys delectorum. The sequence continues at coordinate 4,935 of JADRCD010198463.1, read as the reverse complement.
TATAGGCCTGGCTGTACTGGAACTCATTCTGTAGAACAGGCTGGCCTTGAACTCACAGAGATCCTGAGTGCTGAGATTAAAGGTGTGCAGCTGTCATTACTTAATGCACGAGGGTGGGTACATACATACCACAGTGCACATAGGGAGAGAGGACAGCTTTTGGGAGTTGGTTCTGTCTTTCCACCATGGGTTCTGGGAATCAAATTCAGGCTACCAAACTTGTGTGACAAGTGTTTTTAACCTGCGAAGCCATCTTGAAGGCCCTTATTTATTTTGAGACAGGATCTCATTCTGTAGCCCAGGCTGGCTTCAATTTGCGAAGATACTCGTGCCTCAAGCTCTGCAGCCTTGGGATTACAGGTATAAGGCCCCATTCTATAACACAAAGATCCAAAACAAACCTCATGCTTGTGTGTGCCTAGTCTCCTTCAGTATTGTAGAATTTATTTTTTTTTCTTCTTTCTTTCTTTTTTCTTTTTCAAGACAGGGTTTCCTCTGTGTTGACCCGGATCTCAACCTGTAGACCAGGCTGGCCTCCAACTCTCAGAGCGCCTCCTGCCTCTGCCTCCTGCGTGCTGAGATTAGTGTGTGCCACCATGGCCCAGCTTTTTTTCCTTTGTATTGCTGGTAACCAAAGCCAAGGCTTCCAAGGTGCTCAGCAAGCACTCTGCCATCAAGCTGCACGCTTAGCCAGCCCTTCAGTCCTTCTTTGACCTCCATCTTTTGACTTTCTTGAAAACTTCGAGACAGTTGGTTAATTTGTAGGATAACCCTCTGATGTCTTCTAAAGATCTGATTCAGGACCAGGAATGGTAGCATACATCTGTAACCCCAGTACTTTGGGGGTAGAAGTGGCAAGTTCAGAAATTCAAGGCTAGCCTCAGCTATGTCATAAGTTCAAGGCTACAGTCTAGGCTAAAGCCTGGATTACAAGAAACAATGTTTTGTTTTCTCTATAGCTTGTTAGGTATAGAGCCATTGGTTTGGAATGGTTCTGTTCAGGTAACAATAGAAAGAAAACAAAAGTGTGCCTCAGACTTTGAGGCTCTGGATTAGTGACTAAAAGACCAGGAGGTCTGTTCCCTGGAGACTTCAGGAGCTTTCAGAAGTTCTACTGGGATTCAGAGGCAAAGGAGTTCAAACCCAAGACGGGTTTACCTTTGAAGGCTGGGTGGAGTTTGCTTACTGGAGGATCTGGTGGTACATGCTTGTAATCCCAGTACTGAGGAGGTAGAGGCAGGATACTTGCCTCAGCTACAAAGTAGCCCTGTTTCCAAAACAAAACAAAACAAAACTGTAGGGGGAAAGATGGCCAAGTAGTGGGAAGGAAGGAGCCATGCATGATGTTGGATCAAGGGTGAGTCCCTACCCTGGAGCTGCCTTTGAACTCTGGATTTACCTGACCCCGAGTCCCCATCCTTGAGCTTCCTGGGTCCTGTGTTTAATTTGGCTGGGATGTTATCTCTTGGAAGAACACAGGACCCTCCCTGGAAGGCAGGTGGAAGCATGAGCATTTGATGCCGATGAGGAGCCAACATCCATAGTGGTTGAAGATGCCCTTCTCTTGGCTGGTGTGATTTGAGGACAACGGGAATAGCGAGTCGCTGGGGTTAGGGTGGGGGAGTTCACCAAGCAGGGAGGTTAGTGAGTGTGGTGTGGAGGTCAGGGGGGTGAGCGGGGAGGCATGGGGCATTTGACGAGCTGAAGACAAGGCAGTGTGGGTATGCTGGGGTAGCCCTACTGCGGCCCTCTCGGAATCAGCAGATGAGGGCTGTTTTCAGCTAAGGTCCCTGTGTAGACAATGTCAGGGGATCATGTTGCCAGGGAGAGGATCCAAAGGGCCCCTATGGTGACTTCTGCAGCTAATAATTTCAGACAGACAGACAGGGAGGGAGGGAGGGAGGGAGGGAGGGAGGGTTTCATCTCAGGCTGGTCTCCTTGTGATGACTGTGAACAAATGATCCTTCTGCTTCTACCTGTTATGTGTTAGAATTATAGATGTGTGTTGCACCAGTTTCTGCGGCTCTGGTGCACAGGAGGTAAGCACTGCATTACATCTTCAACCTAAGATATCTGGTCTTTGAGGCCCTCTGTTACTTTTGGCCTCTAGATTTTGTAGTTGAATGGAGCTGTATGTCTGGTTTTATCCTTCAAGGGACATGCCCATCCACAAGGTGACATCCTCTGGTGCTTCCCCTTAGATGGCGGCTTTCTCTAGGTCGGAGGCTCTGGTTATTCCATGGGCACGGCAAACCCACAAAGGATCCATGGCACTTACAGTGACTTTACACTGTTTTATCAGAGTAAAATACAAGTAACACAAATGTCATTTTGTTTTGTTTGGTTTGGTTTTTTGGTTTTTCGAGACGGGGTTTCTCTGTGTAGCCCTGGCTGTCCTGGAACTCACTCTGTAGACCAGGCTGGCCTTGAATTCAGAAATCCGCCTGCCTCTGCCTCCCAAGTGCTGGGATTAAAGTCATGCGCCACCACCGCCTGGCTCAAATGTCACTGGCCAGACCCCACTCCCTGCAGCTTCTAGAGCCCCTCAATACAGCATCACCACACTGGGTGTGGTGGCACACACTTTGGTCCCAGTGCTGGGAGGCAGAGACAGGTGGATCTCTATGAGTTTGAGACCACCTTGGTCTCCATGATGAGTTTCAGGACAGCCAAGGCTACATAATAGAGACTCTGTCTCAAAAATAACTAAACAATAATAACAAAACCAAAACCAAATCCCACAAAAGAACAACAAAACCCCACCACCTGCAGAAGGCCAGCCCTTTAAAGGGCCAGCCCACTAATGTGTGAGTCTGTATGGAGGCTTCATATTCAAACTATGACAGAGTCTAAAGGCTAAGCCTATCTCAGCAGAACCCAGCACAATGTGAAGAGGGCTATCCAGCATTGATGTGTTACCTCTCTGGACCAAAGACTCAGTGTTGGCGTCTGGAGCCAATGGTGGAGCCTTGCAACTGCTGCACACTGGTCGAAACTCCCCTAACATAGTTATTGTGGGACACATTACACGAGCAACACAGACATCTCATGCCTTCAAGGCTCCCAATGACAGCACCATCGGTACTGAATACAGGCTTACGTTTGGCTCTCTTGGTCAGTTTTGGCTTCTTCTCACTGTAATATGCTGATCTGAGTCAAATGAACCTGGACTTAACTCTTGCTCTGCCACTTCCCAATGAAGGGTTAAGCCTTGACAGCTTTAAATAATTATGTGCATCAGCATGTTTTTCTTGCACCTGTGTCTGTGTACCATGTGATAAGCCCAGCCATATCCTTTGGATCTGAAGTTAATAAACAGCTGTGAATTGGCATGTGGGTGCTGAGAATTGAACCCAGGTCCTCTGGCATAGCAGCCAGAGCTTTGGACAGCTGAGCCATCTCTCCAGCCTCAATGGTGGGCTTTTTGTTTGTGGTGTTGAAGACTGAAGCCAAGACTTGGAGATTACCAGGCAAACGCTCTCCCACCAAGTCCCACCCCCAGCCCAAGCGTGGGTTTCTTCACAGGAAAGTAGGGACAGCACAAGTCACTTGACAAGATGAAAGTGTGTTCGGTGGCGGGCAGCTGCTCTTTAGAGGTAGCGCCATACAACTCTTGAAGTTGAGGCCTTTCTCTAAAACGGTCTTGTCCTTCCTTAGTCAAGCTGGGAGCATCATTTGGAGGACTATAGATCTGGACACAGGAAGCCTGCAGTCCATGCGGCCATTCAACCAACATTGATGAGGAGGTAGCATGGACAGGTGCTGAGCTGTACTGAAGGCAAACAGTGTCCTTGTCCTCACAGGGCATGATGAGTCTTAAGAACTGGCCAGGTGAAAGGCTATGGGTGGCAGAAGTGAACACCAGTAGTGGCGGGGGGGGGGGGGGAATGGCCATGAGCTGGGTGACATTAGGAAAGGTCAGGACAGTTGCTTCCGGGTGGGGAAGAGCGAAGGGTAAAGATGCCCTGCGATATTTAAAGAGTACTTGGACGAATTAGGCAACTGTCCCTAGGACCCTCGAGGGGGTGACATGTGCTAGCTGGGGTGTGTTGTATAGGGACTTGCTTCAATATTGAGGGTCTGCAAATAAGTGTGTGACGTGGGTGTGGGAGATGCAACTCAGGACACTGGGGCACTGAAGGGCTGGATGGATGGTGCCTTCCGAGGGCGGTGGGAGTCAGGGGATCCAGCGCCAAGCTCCAGTGATGGTAGCCGGAGAGGTGAGCACTACAGACCCGGAGCTCTGAGCGCACCCCCATCCTGAGGGAGCCAGGTCTAGTGCAGATCTGCGGAGAATCTTGCAGCTGGAAGAGGCAGGCCTTCAATGTCATTTAGTTCAATCTCCCACCTCTTCAGATCTTTCCAGAGCCCACCTGAGGGCATCCAACTCTTTTGGGCCACCTCAAGGTACGGGAAGCTTACTGCCTTCCAGGGAGCCCACTCCGCGGCGGTGCTCGAGCCTCCTAGGATGGCCTCGAGGCGCCAGGCGCTCCGACCTTGGCCGTGAGCAGCCGTCTGGCCACCGCGGCACCTGGCTGAGGGTGGCGACGCGGCTGGGCAGGCGCTGCTGTCCCCAGCCCCAGTGCTGAGGCGCGCAGAGCGCAGTGGGCTCTGGTGGAGGTCGGGAGAACTGCAGGGCGAAGGCCGCCGGGGGCTCCGCGGGCGGCAGGGGGGGAGGCACTTGACACCGGCCCGGGAGAGGAGGGGCAGCTGTCCCTACGACCAGTGCTGGATGCGGGGACCCAGCGCAGAAGCCGCGCCAGGTAGAGGGGCGCCGCAAGGTGGGGAGGTGGCGGCCCGGGGACCACCCGAGGGGCACGGGGCGCCCGGGAGCGCGGCTCCGGCGGGGTGCCCGACCCAGAGCGCTGCAGCCGGGGCGCGGCGGGGTCCCGAACCCGCTCCTCCCGCCGGGGGCGCTAGGACCGCCCGCTGCCC